>JAANYP010001780.1:0-116554 GCA_020465985.1 Centrapalus pauciflorus
ATAGAATCTAACATTATATATACATATACATATATGTATGTGTGTAGGGACGAGCATTTGGACCAAAAAAACCAGTCCACACCAAAAAAATCTGAAAACCGGCCCGGACCAAACCGTTATTAATGAAATTGGTCCAGTTTCGGTTTCTTTAAAAATCACTATTTTCGGTTTTCCGGGTTCGGTCCACCGGTTTTCGGTTTTTAAACCCGGCCCAAACCGGAACTTAAAATTATGTATGTTATATTGTTATGTTTTGTAGTCCATAAAGAAACAAAATTTCTAAATATTATTTTCAAATCATATAAAAAAATATATATAATAGTTATTGAGCTCTTTCGTAAATATATAATCATGTAAAAGCCTTTTTAATGATGTAAATATTTTTTTATAGAGATAAAATATAAATAACTTAATATAAGTAAGGTATGTTTGATATTTTATTTTGTCCAAAGAAATTGTGATAAACTTGATAATTTCACAAAGAGAAATAGTTGAGGAAGAAAGGTAAACAAAACATTAAAAACATCTATAAAACTTTTACCATTTCCAACCGGTCCAAGAACCAAAAAGTTGGACTGGACCAAACCCGTATTACAAATATTGGGCCGGTTCGGTCCAAATGCTCATCCATACATGTGTGTGTGTGTGTGTGTTATATAATACAAATATTCATGAGTAATTTTGAATAAAAGAACAAATGTATTGAATCAATGTATAATTTGTGAATCAACAAAAAATGCTGAATCAAAAAGAAAATGATCATTTTGTCTTTTGTTAAATCACGAAATAACACGTTGACTTAAAATATATGTTTTTTGATTGAACGTTTCTCACAATTATCACTAACATTTAATTTCTCATATGATCTATATGATGTGTGTGTGTGTGTACGCATACATATGGTTGAGTTTAATGAAGTTCTATATTAGACAGCAGTCCCGGAGCCCCATATTAAATGTATATGTTTATTACGATAAAAAATTTAGTTAATACAAAAGTGCAATATATACATGCATGTTCAAAAGTATATTACGATTAACCATTCACATCATTTAAAGTTCATTACAATAAAAAAATCTTTTGCACGTAAAAGTGCAATAAATAAACAATATGTATACGTTCAAACGATGTGAATTGGTAATGCACTTTTAAACATATGCATATTTCACTTTTACATGAAATATAATATTTTTCCGTAATGAACTTCAAATGAAATGAACTGGTCAATCATAATACATTTTTTAAAACATATGTATATCATATTTTTGTATGAAATAAACTATTTTATTGTAATGAATTGTACATTTAATATGTAATTCCATGACTCTACTCTAATACGTGACTTCATAAAACTTGACTGTGTGTGTATATGAATGTGTTCTATAAAGAAAATTAGTGTTTAATACATTAAGTACCAATGACATTTAGGGGTGTTCAAAAAAATCCGAATATGAGCCATTCGGAACAAAATTCCGTAAATCCGATCTGAAACTATCCGAAATTTCGGATATCCGGATTTTCGGATATCCAAAATTTCGGATATCCGGATTTTCGGATATCCGAAATTTCGGATTCGGATTGTAAAATTCCAGATTTTCGGATATCGGATAAAATAATAATTTTTTTTATATTATTAGTATTGATTCTTTACATAATATTGAGTGTTTATTATTATTCTAATGTATATTTTTTAGTTTTATCTTAGTATTATAGATTTATTAACTAATTTTTTTATAAATTTTAGTTTTTTTATATTTTTTAGTCGTTTTGAGTAAAATAATTCCGGATACATTTAGTTTGTGATATATTTATTTTTAATATCTAATTTAGATATTTAAATATTTGATTTAATTTTTAAAAAAATTAAAAAATATGAATTTTCGGATATTCGGATAATCCGATATCCGAAATTTCGGATTCAGATAGCAAAATTCACTATCCGAAATCTCGGATATCCGAAAATTTGGATATCCGGTTTTGAACACCCCTAGACATTGTATCATATCAAGTCATCTAAAGGGTAGTTTTGTCAAAATGGGTAATTCTAAATGCACAACCCTGAACTGCTAATTACACACCCCGATTCTTAATGTGAGATCGATAATATTATCTTTTAATCATTGGGTTTCACGTTATTAACAAAAATAATGTGAGTAAGGGGGTGTGTGATTAGTAAAAATTAAGAAGAGGGGAGTGTACGTATAACAATGCCCGTCAAAATAATTTTATATGTGTGTGTGCGTGTATGTGTGTGGAGGTTCAATGAAGAAATTTGATGTAACGAGAACCAATAACAACGCTTAGATTAAATTCATTATTGGTGCATCATGCGATGCTTATATCAGAGGCACCTCGTGATGTATCGTGCATAGATTAGTTGGAAAATATTATATCTACTCAACTCAATTCAAAATTTTATATTAATCGTCTTCTTCATGAAATGAAGTGTATGACCAGAATCTTTTTCTAGAACGAACATGAATGAAGAGTTTGACTAAAATCTTTTTTTCACTACGAGATAAGAAGCTTTTCCAGAAATTTTTTATTGCCGAAAAACAAGTTTGATTGGAACCAATCATCGTCGGAGAAGAAGCTTGGTAAAAAAAAAAACTTCAGACCGAACATGCATGGATGAAGAAATTGACCGGAATCCTTTTCGTTTATCATTGCATCGGAAAAGATCTTGACCGGAACCATGCATCATTTTCGGCATTTTTCATTGCAGGAGAAGAAGCTTGACAGGAAGTCAGGAACCATGCATCATCGCGAAGAAAGAAGCATGGCCAACGTTAGGGGTGATAATTTTGACCCAATGAGCCAAACGGACAAGACTATTAAATTGACATATAATAAAAAACTAAACTAAATTTAACCATTTATTTTGGTTATTAAAATTCTAAACAAACTAAATTTCAATTTCAGTTACATTGAATTCAATTCCACTAACCAAACGACTCCTAAGGGGGCGTTTGGTTCGCAAATTTTTTCTTCTGGGATTTGCATTTTGTTAAAGGATTTGCATTATGCAGCATTTGCATTTGTCATGATTTTGTCAAAGAATTTGCATTATCTTATAGAAAAATTTTTCTAATCTGAAAATGCAAGGCAACTGGGATTAAAATCCTTGGGGGAGGTTGGGAATTTAAATAACAAATAATGGAGGGATTTAAGGAATCCTGGGATTTTAAATCCTTACTGAAATCTGCAAACCAAACACATGATTTTAAATGCAAATCCCAATGCATCCCAGGAAATCCGCGAACCAAACACCCCCTAAAAGATACATGAGGAATTGAGGATGTGTCATTCCACATAAGCATCTCTTGTTTTGATTAATCAATGTTTAAATTTAGGGAACCAAAAATCAATGTTTCAATTTAGGGGTAGAAGAGGATGATGATAAGAGGAGGTTGGAGGAATACCAAATACTAATGTGACGTTGCGGGATGGAATTCGAAAAAATTAGAAATTAAATTTTAGTTATTAATTTGGTTGATGTTAAATGTAGAAGATGATTTTTAGTATTGGTTAGAGGTGTCGATCGGAATCTAATTCATGTATAGATTGGAATTTAATTCATATATAAGTCGGAAGGAATATCAAATTTCTATAAACAATGAAATTTGATGGAAAATATATCAAATTTAACAGTTTACATTAGTTATAAAAAATGATACAAACTAAATTTAAATTCAAATTCCATCGAATATTGTCACACGAACCAATTACCACCTAAATGAAATTAGATTCCTTCCTCTTTTTTTTTCAACCAAACATGATATACAAGTATTTTAAAATTCAAATCCTAATTGAGGTATTCAAATCCTTCTTGAATATTCCCCCAAAATGAACTCCAACACTAATTCTGTTACAAAACACAAAAACATGTATGTAAGTATTTATAAGATGCTTCAATATTTATGCGATGTAATATAAACCACACAAGATGACTAAATATATTCGAATTCAAAATTTTATAACATGCTTTGTACTTCGTTAATGAATGGAATAATTTACAATTCGAAATTTTTAAAACCATGTGACATACAAATTGTATTTCGTTGCTCTTTCAGATCGACTTTGTTGATCAAAGAAATAGCTTCGATTTTAAACTTCAGCCCAAGATTACCTCATTCATCTTCAAATTGAACTTCCTTGATGAACAGAGTAGCTTCGATTTCAAATGTTAACCCTAGATTACCTCTAAATCGTGTTTCATTGATGAGCAGAATAACTTCATTTTAAATATTTTAACCCAAAATTACCTCCAAATTGTATTTTATCGATCAACGTTTTGTCTCCCAAAAAACATAACTCGTCGGTCGATATTTTTGAAATATGAATACGTATCCACGTCTATCATATTTTGCCAAGTCATAATAATTTTTATGATCTCTAACAATGGTTACCCTGGATTAACGAAAATTAAACTTTCAATCCTTTTGGGGTTACTGGGTGAGAAAAAATTTTGTTCTTAAAAAAAAGGAAAAATGTGATTTTTTTGTTATCCTTTTACGAAATTTTCTCTTTAATATATGACTAATGAATTAACATTATGAAAATGCCCTTAAGACACCATTAATAAATAATAAATTAGTTAAGACTTTTTGTTTTTCGTGGTTTTTCGATAAATAAAAGTTGTTTATTAAATCCCAGCATACATGGAGAATAAAAGAGATTCACATGATGCTTTCTTGTACTATTTACATAATTTCCTTGTTAAAAGTAAGATTTAATCAACTAACTGTTGGTAACACAACTTAGTATTTTACAACTATAACTTAACATGACATGGTACATAGTGTGACAGGGTGTTCATTTTTAGATTATCCGATTTTCGGATATTTAAATTTTGGATAATCTGAAAATCAGATATATGAAAATTACTATCCGAATGACTGAATTTGTATCCGATTTTTTGATATCCGAAATTTTGGATTATCCAAAAAATTAATTTTTTAATTAAACTTGAAATTATAAAATGAATTCAAATGTATAAAATAAAATTTTATATAACTACTAACATGTAAAAAAAGTAATTATGTCACAAACGAAAATATATAAAACTTTTTAAATTTAAAACAACAAAAAAAACACGTCAAAAAAAGATATTAAACTGCATTTAAAAGTTATAAATAAGTTAAAGTTGCATTTTACACATTAAACGTAAGAATATAACTATTATTAGTCAAATAATGTTTGGCAAAAAAGTTTAGAGAAATAAAAATTTCAGATTTTCGGATAATTCGAAGTTATTCAAAATCCGTATCCGAATATCCAAAATTCAAATAATCCGAAATTTCGGATAATTTCGAATCATCGGATCGGTTACTCAGATTCAGATATTTTTAACACCCCTTGTAATACATAGCCATTCACATATTTGGTCACTTTGACTAATCAATGACATCTAAAAGTCATTGTTCTTCAGACTAACATTATTATTCTTTAGACCTTAGGACCAAAATGAAACCAAAGAAGTTCAGTGGAGACCTAGCATCTCAAGTCACCCATTGCTTGACTTTTTTTTAGTGTTTTCAATTTGAAAATTAAATTAATTAGATTGGACGATCCAGCTGGTCAAATTATCAAATTGCTATATTTTATTTAAAATAATATAAATAATCTAAAAATATCAAATAAACTAAAAGATAATGAATAAAAGGACAATTAATTAAGAAAGATTCTTTTATAGTTATCTCTGTAATTTTTCATCTTTTGAAGTCGATCAATTACAACTTCGTTTGTAACCTTGAAAATTGCTTCTTTTCAAAACGACACAAATCAAAGCATCATTCAATAATGCTTATTGGGTTAAGTATATTGACATACTGGATTTAGTTACTGTGTAAAGATTTTTTTAACCTGTCAGACTAAATAAACAATTGGGTTTTTTTTTGTTTAGTTATTATTTATTATTTAGTTAGATATAAATTTGTTTTTTTTATGTTTTTCTTTTAGGATTGAAGCTTTCCTTCCCGATACCATTCTGTTTATTTATCACGTACATTGCTACGTTTGTTAAAAAGTTCGATCAACTGCTCATCGGATGCTGATTTTTTCCTTTATTTTTAGGTCAAGTAAGCAGTTCTTGTAACTAAACTTCATTAGGTCCAGGATATTAAGCATCCGATGAAGTTGTGTTTGTATTGGAGCCTGATGTTTTTGTCTGTTTAGGAGGTTGGTCATCCATTGGAGGTCGGACATTCCATTTTGGATGATCACGTACCACCTCTTATTGTTTGGTGTGCCTAAAAGGCTTGTATCCGTTTAACACTTTATATTTGCGTTTTCGTCCCAATTATAACCGTACTCTAATAGTTAAATTTGACTATTAAAACCAAGTAAAATTTGACTATTAAAATCTAGTTTTTCAGTTTATAAAAACCCGGCTTACCAATTATAACCGGACTCTAATAGTCAAATTTCACAAAACTAAAGAAAATAATAAAGAACTTTTCTGTAAAATAATCCATGAAAAGATGAAAATGTAAAAACCATCTAAACATGTTTGTTATTTCGTAGTAAACCTATTTTAAAAAATTGAAATGTTAGAGAACGCGGTATGTTTAGGATAAACGAGTGTTGCTCCCTCTATTTATTTGTCATGTTATATAAACTATTATTTAGTTCCATGAAAACACAAAATGAAACGATGTCGTCTAAGCTCCGAATGGTTTGGACGTTTGCACGCGTTTACACAGTGTCGGTAGAACACAGAAAATTAGAAATATTCTATCAATATATATATATATATATATATATATATATAGATTCAGGTTCAAAAAGGTACCTCTCGAAATCAAGTGCACCCGAAGGTACCAACCTTAAAAAACTTTTTTTTTTATTTTTTTTCTCATAACCTTGTTTAAATTAATGTTATACACATGATATATGAATTTCACATACATTCAGACTTTCTGTGTCCTAAAAAATTATGTGAATGCTCAATGCATATTTATGTGAATGGTCATTTCACACAATGTGAATGGTGTGAATGGCCATTCACACGATCTTTTTTTATCATTCACAAGATTTATGATGTTGCTCCTTTTGAAAAAAAGTCTTATAATGTTGTCTTATACATGTCTATTCAAAAAAAATATATGTGAATGATCATTCACATTAGGGTACGCTGGAATCTCATAGGTACGCTGATGAACCTGATTCTATATATATATATATATATATATATATATATATATATATATATATATATATATATTCAAGGTCAATGAGGTATCATGTTAGACTGAGGTACCGGGGAACCATTTATAGCCAATCATTTGTCATTAAAATTATTAAAATATAATATGAATTTTGCTTAAAAATCGTTCTCACATTAATTAATGTTGGGGGTAAAAATGGTATTAAAAAGTTTAAATAGAATCAAAGATTCTGTGTATCCCAAGAAGAACTCTGTGTATCCCATGAAAATCTCCATTTCAGTTAATATCATTCTTTACACCTATACTGAACATGTGCAATGATGACACTCTATAAACCACGATTGAACATGTTCAATACCGTCAATATTGGTTTATCACTA
The DNA here is from genome assembly GCA_020465985.1 of Centrapalus pauciflorus. Classification (NCBI taxonomy): domain Eukaryota; kingdom Viridiplantae; phylum Streptophyta; class Magnoliopsida; order Asterales; family Asteraceae; genus Centrapalus; species Centrapalus pauciflorus. Next base: position 7,550 of record JAANYP010001780.1, read on the forward strand.
AAACGGTTAACAACAACTAAAAACAGAACAAACCTAGATTGCACATGTTCAATAACGTGTAAATCAAATTGAACTTTCACGTACGGTTTGAAGAAAATAATAAATCCATTTATTTGACACATCTGATTGAACATGTTCATTAAAACTCATTGTCGAATCCGATTGAACATGTTCACTAAAACCCATTGTCGAATCCGATTGAACATGTTCACTAAAACCCATTGTCTAATCCGATTGAACATGTTCATTAGAAGTCATTTTGAAATTTATTATAGATTTATTATGGAAGTAAATCCCTATAATTATGGGATCCATTAATTTATTAGTTGTCATCTATTATTTAAGATAAATGTTTGACTATATTAACCTTTTAAACTTATAACCAAACATGGATAGACTCCCGTTCCCCAGTCTAACATGGTACCCCATTGATCTCGACCCTATATATATATACATATATATATATATATATATACATATATATATATATATATATATATATATATATATATATATATATATATATATATATATATATATATATATATATATATATATATATATATATATATATATATATATATATAGGGAGGTTCCATTGAGAACTTTTGTGCATCACAAAAGAAGCTCCACTGTCCCTTGGATGAAAAAATGTGTGGGTTAGATCAAATGGCAAAAGGGTAATTAAATAGAAAGTTTTATGCATCAAGTGTACATAATGAAATTCGTGGAGGGGTAAAATAGGAATTATGCAATCCTTATTTAATTATAACCCTTCCAAATTTAACAAAAATAATTCAAAATTCAAAATACATGCATATCGTTTATCTTTTCATTCATATCGTTCATCTCTTCTAAAAATAAATCATGCATATCGTTCATCTCTTCCAAAATCAAAATACATCAAAATACAAACATGAATCGTTTATCTCTTCATGCATATCGTTCGCCGTTCATCATCAAAATACATGCATATCGTACATCTCTTCATGCATATCGTTCATCTCTTCCAAAAATAAATCATGCATATCGTTCATCTCTTCCAAAATCAAAATACATCAAAATACAAACATGAATCGTTCATCTCTTCATGTATATCGTTCGTCATCAAAATACATGCATATCGTTCATCTCTTCCAAAATACATGCATATCGTTCATCTCTTCCAAAATCATAAAAATACATCCTTTTATCTTTGAAGGTGTTCATCATTCAAAAATGCATCCTTTTATCACGTTTTTCATTGAAGGTATTCATCATTCAAAAATTTATCATGCATTCAAAAAATGCGGTGATTATTGGCCGTAGAGAGAGAGAGAGAGAGAGATAGTGAGAAAGAGATGGCCCATGGGGAGGAGGACGGTGGTGCAACGGCCATGAACCAAGATAGGAAAAGGGAGGTGGGGGGGGGGGGGGGGGGTGGTGCGATGGTGGTGCAATTACGGTGGTGTATCGGAAAATAAATGAGATGACAATGGTGTGCATGTTAATATTGATGACGGTTGAAAAAAGGTGCACGATGGTGGTGGTGGTTGGTTGTTGACGATTGCCGGTGGTGGCGGCGGTGCTATGGTGGTGTGTGGCCGAGAATAGAAGGAAGCAAGAGGGGGCTAAGAGAGAGGGGAAAGAGAGAGAGAGATAGAGAGAAAGAGGGAGTGGTTTTAAGAAAGAAATTAATGGTGATTTTCATACCAAATTTAACTATTAATTATCTTAAAAACATTTAAATTCAAAAATAATTTCCATCCATTTAATATCCCCTAAATGCCCTTTGTGCACCATTGGTAGATAGTCCCATGCACAAAAGTTCTCAATGGTGCCTCGATGCACAAAAGTACTTAATCGAACTCCAATATATATATATATATATATATATATATATATATATATATATATATATATATATATATATATATATATATATATATATATATATATATATATATATGTTCAAGTGAGTACCACCTATTATGCAGCGCACCATAAGGTACCACCCTTAAAAGTAAACTTTTTTGAAAATTTTTTTCATTAACATTTTTTTATTAACATTACACAAATCATATGTGAATTTCATGCAAATCCGAACACTCTAAGTGCATGAAAACACGCATCACATAAATGTGTGTTCACATATATTCAAAATTATATAAGTGTATTCACATCATTTTTTAGGAGCTAAGAGATGTGAATGTATGTGAAATTTACATATGATTTTCATAATGTTAATTAAAACATGTTTATGAAAAAAATTTTGAAAATTTTTTTTTTTAAAATGTGGTACCTTTGGGTGCGCTGCATAATGGGTGGTACTCTCGCGAACCATATTCTATATATATATATATATATATATATATATATATATATATATATATATATATGTATGTATGTATGTATGTATATATGTTTGTATGTATGTATGTATGTATGTATATATGTATGTATATATAGATATATATATGTATATATATATATATATATATATATATATATATATATGTATATATAGATTCATGATCAATGGGGTACCAAGTTAGACTGGGGTACCGGGGTACCACTCACAGCCAATCATTTTTGCATTAAAATGATTATTTAATACAAAAAATAATGGACAAATTAATACCATCTAGTTTTAATTAGAGGGGCATTATTGGGATGAAAAATTTTAATTAGAATAAAAAAGATTCTATAATCCCGCACAAATACAGAGCATTCCAAACTTCCCTCTCCATTTCTTCTCGCCTTCAACTCCTGAAGTCTGCTCCAAACCCTACACAATTGTATCGTCGCCTTCCCGGAGGAAATATCGTCCGCTCCAAATCCTACACAATCATATCGATAAAATGTAAGTATTTTATGCTCTCGTTTGATTTTCCGAACTCATGTTCATCATAATCGAATCCAATCATTATGTACAGATTCGAATGTTACTTCAGCAACTCAAATATTGAAAAATCCATATGAAATTCCCTTTCTTTTATACGCATTGTGGTTTTTACATTGTCGATGCTTTCAATTTTTTCCTATAAATTCGTTTGCACATGTGCAATGTACTAGGTTTTGCACTTGTTCAAACATTGCTAGTTTTTTATGCGTTATACTTGTTCAGGAAGCCAATATTGAAAAACCCTTATGGTCGAATTACCTTTGTTTTATACCAAATGTGGTTCTACAATGCCAAATCATTCAATGTGATAGGTTTTGCACATGTGCAAAATGTTAGTTTTTTCAAATGTTAGTTTTTGCACTGGGTCAATCATTGCTAGTTTTTTTTATGCGTTATACTTGTTCAGGAAGCGAATATTGAAAAACCCTTATGGTCATACCTTTGTTTTATACCAAATGTGGTTCTACAATGCCGAATCATTCAATGTGATAGGTTTTGCACATGTGCAAAATGTTAGTTTCTGCAAATGTTAGTTTTTGCACCGGGTCAATCATTGTTAGATTTTATGCGTTATACTTGTTCAGGAAGCGAATATTGAAAAACCCTTATGGTCAAATTACCTTTGTTTTATACCAAATGTGGTTCTATAATGCCGAATCATTCAATGTGATAGGTTTTGCACATGTGCAAAATGTTAGTTTCTGCAATTGTTCATTCATTGCTTTTTTTTTTTTTGCCTTAATATGCAATTCATTATATTAGGTTTCTAATGCTTTTTATCTGCAACTTTATATGCTTATTACGCTATGCACATGTTCAAAACTTAAGTTTTTGTGTATTACGCTATGCACAAGTTTGAAATCCCCCTATTGCACATGTGCAAATCTATTTGTGCACAGATTAAATGACTATTAAAATTGATGTATTCATAATAAAAGGTAAAATTCTCTTCCAAACAATTAACCTTTTGTGTTAAGTGGAATTTAGCCCTATCGCGACAAGACCAACATGGCCACAATCACAATCGTCTTCAACCTCTGTTCTTTTTTGTTCTGTCCAACTTCAAGAGTTATCATCAACTCTCTTTTCTAGTCATAATTATGGTTCCATGTCATAGTAAAAACGACTTCAAACATAAATAACATACACATCGATCCTTACCTTTTATTTAACATAGTAACTCAACTTTAAAGCAAATCTTAAATTGATGAACAAAGGGTGTTTATGATAACTTGAGCATACTTTCACGTATGGTAGATAAGTTTATGATCTTGTTTCTTGGTTTTGCTCATATTGTAACAAACATACCCAAGTTGTAAGTTGTCTGACTTATGATTGCTTTAGAATGAATGAAGTTGGGCAGCTTGGTTCAAATTTACACTCTTCAAATTTGCGGTTAGTTACGCGTTTAATACCCTATATCTACTCAACTAATCAAATTTTAATTAAATATATAGTTATGCTTCAAATTTGTCAACGAACTTTTAAAAATATAACATTTATATAAACCAAGCATATTAGATGTTACATGGTCACTTCATGAGTCAAAATAACTATAAATTGTTCACTTCTAATTTTTCCAATTTGTCTATAACAGATTAAATGACTATTAGAAAATGTTCTGTGTCTATTAGCTTTCTGAGATGTTAAATTGACGTTGTCGAGTCAAAAATTTGTTTGTTTCTGTTGGGAATTCGTATGGTTTTTCTTAAAAAACAAAAACATTAATCATATTAACGCACAACGGAAGCTTTTAAAAATTACGAATTCCGTACACGGATCATCAAGTAAAACATAAGAGAAGTAAACGAGAAAACAATAAATTCGTACATTTGTATTCTATGACAAGAATACACGTTTGAGACGCTCTCGGTATCCACCGGTGATGACACGATCGAGCGGCGCCAGATATGCAATCAATCACACGAAGAACGGGAAAACCAAACACTTAATCGCGTGTTTGGTTCGTACGGCCAAGCACACCACACACACACAAACACCTTCAAGTGTGTGTGTGTGCGGCGGCTCATACTCTCCATAGGGCACATACACATCAAATGTATATATCTCACTATGTATATGGGCCGTACACACACACACACACACACACACACACACACACACACACACACACATATATATATATATATATATATATATATATTATTAAGAGTTTTGGTTTTAATCAAACTCTAATATAATAATATAATATATATCTTAATAATTATCTTTATTATTTAAACCTTATATAATTATCTCTATAATTATATACCCTTTAAATAATGATAATCTTTTATACATTATCTAATAATATATAAATGACTAGATAATTATTTATAATTATCTCTTATTTATTTGTTTATAATTATCCACCCAGTTATCCAATAATTAGATGATAATATCAATTCAAATAAATGTGTCTTTTATTTAATATCCAATAATAAATAAAAGACTAGATAATTATTTAATTATCATCCAATGACAATTAAATTACTACAATATCTAATATTGTACTTTTAGTCCCCGTACTTTGAGATATAACTAATCATACATTAATTTAATCTCAATGATCATTTCGTGTCATAAACAATATCCAATATTATTTATTCAATAGTTTAATTGCATCTGCTCAGTTGTGCTCATCGGTGTGACCCTCAAGTGTTTAATGAAATCAGTCATGATGCAGTAGTAATGTCATCTTTACACACCATATACTAACATACTCCCACTTGTGTAAGACGACATACTGTCCTGCAGCATGCGCCTAAAGGAGGTCATGGCTAGACACTTTAGGCAACCAAGGTCATAAAAACTCTGACTCCCATTCGGGCATTCTTGTTGAAACAGCCTTCCAAAAAGAAACTTAGGTTATATCCCATGCATCGCGATATTTCAATGTGAAAGCTAGGCATGGATTAGATCAACCGTAGCAAACACTAGTATGTTTCTCGACTCCCTGATCTCATACTGAACTGTAACAGACAGAGTAGAACACATCAGTTCTGTCCGAGCATGGCCATGCATTTCTGTCAGTATCGATCGCCGAGGGGCCCAGAAATATCTCTTCTTAGTTAAAAGAAGGTGCAAATCCCATATTGACTATCTAGGCCTCTAGCACGACTCCCACTGCAACCAGCCTCGAACCGTTATGATCACCCAGTTACGGATGACGTTAGGTTAGGCCAAATTCACAGCAGCACTCGCACTAAAGTACGTAGACATCTCAGTACTAAGGATTACCTTTTTGAGACGACTCATGACTATGATCCACAAAGTGGTCTCAATCGGTGGGCCAATCCAATATTTGTTCGCAACAAATACCTGTGAATTTGGTCCAACCTTTGCTATATTCATCACCCATGAATATCAACCAAAAACCACAGTAGTCTTTTAATTCTCGTTGTGGTTCCCACGACAACAAGCAGCTATGGAATAGTTTTAGAATAACTTCAAATTTATTCTTGGATTTCTAAAACATGCAAAATAGAACGACATTAAAGATATCATGTTGATCTCCTTTATCTCAATAAACACAACATGACTTCCATCAATTTAATGCTACTATTCCTTTATCAAATGTAACGGTAACACGATCTATCGAAAAATTAATTTCAGACATGATCTTAGTGGGAGTGTTCTTTAGTTAACTGACTTAACTTCCATTACCGTTTATCTTTGAAAAATTACACTAGTTCTTTATTACAACTTCTTGTAATATTATTCAGATCCAATCTGAATATCCATACAAATTTATATCCATTATCTTTAGAGGAACTGGTAAATCACTCATAAAGACACCAGGATTAAAATTTAGGAGCTCTAGCAATTCAGATTAATTGCTACTAGTGATACGTTTACATGTTTAGTCTTGAATATGACAGTATGCGGTTTATCTATATCTTAACAAGATATCTTTAATAACATTGTGTTCAAAATTTGTGATATGTATCCATAACCACCAGAACCTGGTTATCTACAACATTTCGTTGTGGTATTCCGTCAAGCTTGCCGACGAGTGTTTAAACAAGTCAAAGGCTACTACTTGACTAACCATCACACAAGTTGTATACATTTCACATGTAATTTTATAAAATGCGATTACTTCTTGTCTAAACAATTCTGACTTCTCAAGTCTATATATTTCTGACAAGTGAAGTGAATTAACCTCCATGTAACTCCTTTACATTTAATTCTGCATTTTATTAGTTTCTATATAATCACAGATGACTATCCTACTCATATAATCTCTTGAACTAACTTTCAAGAATTAACAAGTTCAATGAAACTGCATTTGAACACTTGAACAATTTACACAACAACATGGTAACCCTTTTTATCTGAATATGACTACTAGCTTGTCCAATCTCCATTGACAAGTTACTATTCAAGTTCCACTTGAATCAATAGTCCATAATCATGGTTTAGTAATCTTAAACAATAGAAATTTCAAGCAACAAATTTTTAACTCCAAAAATTCTTTATTTATCCCAAAAATACTTGCAAGAAAATCAATCAATTGTATACTACACCATGATAAACTAATGATGACATGAAAATAGTGTCCAACAGAGTATTCTCTGAGATGTCTCTATGCTCCCACTGAATCTGTCATCTCTTTTCACTTCATTTTAATCATCACAGACATTATGCATGAAACTTTGTTCAATTGGGTATCACATATCCAAGAACAATAGAAGTGACTGATTCAGATACACAAAGTCTCAATGCGGTCAACCTTGACCGTTTCCAAGTACTTGGGACAATTCCTTTCCCAGTGCCCAGTTTCCTAGCACTCAAAGAATTTATCATCCTTGGAATTGACTTCTCTGGTTCTAGGTTTTAGCTACTTGTTAGCTTTAACCTCCGGCTTGGAAAATTACTTTCCTTTCCGTCTCTTTCCCTATATTCTCTCCTCAATCACTCCCTCAACAGTCTATAGCATCCGATGCATCCCACTGATCATCTTCACCGTGCATATTGTAACAAATTACAAATTGCTAAAATTCCTTCAATAAGGAATTGAAAATTAGATTCGTGGTCATGTCCTGTGTCACGGGTAACCCAAGTCTGCTAAGATGATCCAGATAACCTTTCATCTTCAGCGCATGGGATCTAACAGTTGTTCCTTCTGCCATTCTGCAGGAGCTCAGAGCCCTTGTCGTATATCTTTCTCAGTCCGAGCCTGAGTCTGGAACATATCCTTTAGCCGGCGATACATCTGTCAAGCTGAGACGCCCATAAGGCTAGTCTGCAGCTCAGATGTCATGGTCGCTAGCATTAGACATGCAACATTGACCGAATCCTCAGAGTGCTTCTTGTGGAGATTTTTCTCCTCAACTGTAGCAGTCTCTGCAGGAGCAGGTTCTGATGCCCTTTCCAGAATATACGACTTTCACCCTGTATTCAGAACATTTGTCAGATTTTACTCCCAGTTCAGGAAGTTGCCTCTTTTGAGTTCTCCATATCCCGAATGGACCTCAAAGTAGCAACATGTGCTTTTGGGGAGGATATTCAAGTGGAAAAAGGATATTGACGTATCATTGTTGTTATTACTGTTATTATCATTGTTATTATTAAACCGCTTCTACCTCTGTCTTTTTCAACCATCTTAAACATTTTTTCAAAAATCAGTATTTGATTAACCATTAATAAATCAATAACCCAAAATTTAGAAAATGGTTTATTAATCCTAAGAACCATTTTACTTATTCATGCACCCAACGGAGGCTGAACCTACATGAATAAGCTACTCAGGCAGGTAACTTATTACCAATTACAACCCCTTTGCAACTCTTAGATCTTATGAGATTTTCAATTTCTTAAATTGATCATGTTTAATCTCATCCACACCTTGGGCAACAGTCTTACTGAGGAACCACCACTGACACACACCATATAACAACTGCAAGTCACTGGCCCAAGTCTCACTTAGGATCCGCAGTGCTTACCTCACAGCTCTCCGAGTTTGCGGCGTAAGCACCCAACGAAGGCTGAACCTACTTACGACGACCGGTCACCGTGAGTGCCACTATATGGACGGTGTGCTGTGTCAGATTTTTAATTTGGGTTTATAACCAGTCTCTTACCAAGAACTAGTGGCCAGTCAGGTTAGTCTGCGGGCAGGATCCTTTCGGTTCTAAACCTTTTGGAAATTCCACAGCCCGAGCAAGACTGTCCTAGACACCACCTATTCTGGTAAACAATCAAGTTAATGTACCAGTTTTAAGAATTTCAACTCTTTGATCAATATGACATTTTAAAATAAATCTCCTTTTATTTGAAAAACTAATTTCATAAAAAATGTCATATCTAACACCTGACAAAATAATTAAAGTTTCCAATTTAAACTTCCTTTTAAATACTTTAATCTTTCATAAAAAATGATTGTAGTTTTGATTTCTTTTATTTATCTACTTTGTCACCACAACCACGCAGATATAAATAAGGCATAAAGAAATAAAACATACAATCACATGGTGACATAGCCTTGTCGAAACTAAATTGGTTTTCGAGAGCCATACGGACAAACCAATTAGGTCAAAACCTAAGGGACAAAATCAACACACAAGGCAAGAAGGTTGAACTCTTTCAGCTCCCACTAGCCTTAGCATCCGATAATATCACCGAGCGTCCTTGATGAATGACCTCCTTCTTGATGGACATCTTCGCCAAGATTTATTTTCCATAATTTTAATCTAAATACATTTGCTTATTTTCTAACCTATTACAGATTACATCATAAAACCGGGAATTCATTGGCACGCAGGCCTTCCCAAAAATAACCAATAACAAAAATAGCAAACATTACGATTAAATAAACAACCATCACAAACAAGGGGTCTCAAGGCTCGGCTATGTCACAAACATAAATAAAGCAGTAAAGCTTGTAAATAATCCAGAATTCATGTTCATCTTGACATGAAAATAATTCCAAAACCAATTAATCCACCATTAATTGAAGTAAATATGTCCAATATCGTTCTTAAATTAAACACGGTTCGTAAACTCGAAATTCAGGAACACTTTCCAAAAATAGAAACTTTTTCTCGAAAATTTAAATTCAATTCCATATTTGCATTATCTTTGGATTCAAAGCTATATTTTTCTTAAAATATTCAATTAACAATTCAAACACCTTTGAAATTTAAACTTACTATTTTAAGAAACTTTTTATTAAACAACCTTTAATAAATATAGTTATCATTTTCAAATAATATTGATAAATAATTTAAACTTGCTTCAAATAATTATCAATTAACTATTATTCAATTGAAACACTTTTCAAAATAAACAATGTCAATTTTCTAAATAAACAATTTACGATAAATATGTCTTTTAAAAAAATGATCATTTTTAAATAACACCAAGAACTTTTCTTTATGGTTTTAAACGATTTCTACCAAAACCGTTAATGTCGAGATCAAATCTCAAAACATTAAACCATGACCGAGCATGAGACTCAAAGTCACGATTTCATCAATTTGAAAATAGAATCATAAATTAAACTCCCTTTAATTTAACAATGCATTTTATGGAACTAAATATTAAATGCATAAATTAAATCTAGTTTATAAATTAAAATTACCATTAATTTTAATTTCAACATTAAAACTTAACTTTTAATTAAAACCGATTTAATTTAAACGACGAATTATCGGAAAACGGAAACGAACCAACTTAGTTAACCGACTCATACTCGGGTTCAATAACCCATATGAACCGAAAACAAGTAGGGTATTAAACCCTTTGACGGCTGAAATTAATCGAAACCTTTAATCAACTCACTTTGATTATTTCGATTTCCATATTCCAATTAATCGTTTAACTATCGAATCAAATAATATTTAAACCGATTTGTGAATTTTATAAAAAAAACTAATAAAGTCTCCACTTTAATTTTATAAAATCGAAAACATATTTACATATATTTTGTCACAAATGTTTAAATATTAATAACCAACTACTTTTGATTTATTAATTCGATTTTAACGCATTTAATTTAATCGTTCGAGTTTAACCGTGAATTAAACGACACGACAGAACAAATAATCCATCACCTCGGTTACCACATCACAACCGAGAGGTCATGGGTTTCAACCCATGGCCGAAATCTCTAGGTTTGATTTCGCGAACCGATACGTTTAATTTTCCGACTTTAATCAATTAAACATTTTTAAACAATCAAACATCAACTAAATAAAACGAACTAAGGTTTCAAAATCCCGAGCTCCGAGGAACTCCAAGGTTGGCCGAGAATCACCGTAAGGTTTCCAAAACCTTTGGTCGATTTTCTCCAAGCCGAATCAAAACCTTAAACGTTTTAATTATCGATTTCGATCGTTTAAACACTTTTAATTATTAAAAATCGAAACTTTAAAAAGACGTTGGACATAAATACTTGAGTAATACTATCATTATGGTACTTGAGATGACTCTGATACCACTGTTGGGAATTCGTATGGCTTTTCTTAAAAAACAAAAACATTAATCATATTAACACACAACGAAAGCTTTTAAAAATTACGAATTCCGTACACGGATCATCAAGTAAAACATAAGATAAGTAAACGAGAAAGCAATAAATTCGTACCTTTGTATTCTATGACAAGAATACACGTTTGAGACGCTCTTGGTATCCACCGGTGATGACACGATCGAGCGGCGCCAGATATGCAATCAATCACACGAAGAACGGGAAAACCAAACACTTAATCGCGTGTTTGGTTCGTACGGCCAAGCACACCACACACACACAAACACCTTCAAGTGTGTGTGTGTGCGGCGGCTCATACTCTCCATAGGGCACACACACATCAAATGTATATATCTCACTATGTATATGGGCCGTGTACATACATACATATATATATATATATATATATATATATATATATATATATATATATATATATATATATATATATATATATATATATTATTAAGAGTTTTGGTTTTAATCAAACTCTAATATAATATATATCTTAATAATTATCTTTATTATTTAAACCTTATATAATTATCTCTATAATTATATACCCTTTAAATAATAATAATCTTTTATACATTATCTAATAATATATAAATGACTAGATAATTATTTATAATTATCTCTTATTTATTTGTTTATAATTATCCATCCAGTTATCCAATAATTAGATGATAATATCAATTCAAATAAATGTGTCTTTTATTTAATATCCAATAATAAATAAAAGACTAGATAATTATTTAATTATCATCCAATGACAATTAAATTACTACAATATCTAATATTGTACTTTTAGTCCCCGTACTTTGAGATTTAACTAATCATACATTAATTTAATCGCAATGATCATTTCGTGTCATAAACAATATCCAATATTATTTATTCAATAGTTTAATTGCATCTGCTCAGTTGTGCTCATCGGTGTGACCCTCAAGTGTTTTATGAAATCAGCCATGATGCAGTAGTAATATCATCTTTACACATCATATACTAACAGTTTCAATGGAACACCACAAATGTAAGTATGCACATGTTCAAAAATTAATTTTTTGTGTATTACCCTATGCACAAGTTCATCAAGCTTTTGCAAATGTGCAATATGTGCATTCTGTTGATACAACTGCTCATTCCAAATAAGTTTGTTTCAATGGAACACCACAAATGTAAGAGGGTGTTTGGTTTTGCGTTATGGACGTGATTTTTAGCTTATTACGTTACAATAACGCAAATAATTGGTTTAAAGTGTTTGGATTGCATACGTTAATAAGTGATTATTTGCGTTTAGCGTTAGTCCTACCACACTTTTTCATAAGTTAAAAGATGTAGCTTATTTGCTTAATAAGTGATTATTTGGCTATTTTACAAGTAAAAACGCAAATCCAACCACTTTAAAAATCGATTATTTGATAATTATGATAGCAAACAGCAGAAGCTAAACCAAATACTACATTTCCGGCAGCACTTTTTGTTACAGCTATTATCTGATTGTTAGTTTCCAAAACGCTACAGCACTTTCTCAAACGCAAATCTAAACACCCTCTAAGTATCATATCCCCTTACTGCACATGTGAAATCATTTCAAACCCTTACTACACATGTGAAATCCCCCTACTGCACATGTGAAATCATTTCAAACCCTTGGTACCATTCACATATGTATTTCTGCACATATGTATTTTCTGTATTTGACTAAATTGGATTTTTTTATGCCTTAAATTAAAGTCAGATCCTCTTATTGCACATAAAAAGTTAACAAGTTCTGATTTTGTATGCAAATTGTAACAGGGGTCCCTCAATGAACTTATTCAAACATTTCAAACACTTACTGCACATGTGCAAATCACCCTTTTGCACATGTGTATTGCTGATTGTGCACATGTGCATGTCATACGCATTTTATGTATTTCAGCAATACAAATGCTAAAATGGAAACTTGCTGTGAATGGTACCTCCCATTCACATATGTATTGCTGATTGTATGTATTTTCTGCACATATGTATATTTCTGTATTTCAGCAATATGGATTTTTTTATGCCTTAAATTAAAGTCAGATCCCCTTATTGCACATAAAAACTTAACAAGTTCTGATTTTGTATGCAAATTGTAACAGGGATCCCTCACTGCACTTGTTCAAACATTTCAAACACTTACTGCACATGTTCAATTAATTATGCAAAAATTGTTCTATGTAAATTGCAGCATCATCCCCTTAATACAAATTTTCAATTAACAAGTGCTTAGTGTGTAATCAATTATATGATTCTTTACTAATTGCAATTCCATATTAATTGGAATATAATTCACATGTGTTCTATGGTTACTTCTCTTCTTATTGAACATGTTGTTTCATATTAATATTTATGTTGTGGCATTCTTATTCGTCTAGATGGTGCAAACAAGACCAAAAAACAAGTTTGTTTTCCATAACACACCGGATGAAGCAATATCGTTATCCGGAGATGACGACACGGAGTCTAATTCAAGTGGGACCGTTATATTGGAAACACCAGGTATTGTCATCTTCAATATACTAAGTACCTTAAAATTTATTAAAGGATTTTATTATGTACAACTGCATATCATGAATATGCTTAAATTTTTATCTTAACATTTATCATGAACAAAGGCATATAATATATGTCTACGGATGTCAACACACTATCATTGATTAACGTCTTAATTATATAGACGTTACATACATGTGTCCTTACCGCACATTTCAAAAGGGAAAGAAAAATTAGAAACAAGCATACGTGCAGAGGTGTTTTCCAATATATCAGCACAGGAACAACAAATACAACCATGTACTTTTTAGTTACTTCACTCCTTCACTTTTGTTTATAATTTCGATGTATATTCTTTCACACTACTTATAATATTACTAAACAGTAAGACATAAAATAGCAATATACTGCGCACGTCCATTATGATTATTGAACATGTTCAGTTTCAAACAAGCATTAGCAAACATCAGATTGTTGTATAACAGTAACATTATACAACAATATATTGAAAATTGAAAATTCAAACAAGTATTAGAAAACTATATTATAATGCAAACTATATTATAATTATAGTTATTTTATAAATTAGATTTACACTTGAATTTGAGTGATGTTTTTATTTAACACAGGAACACAAAACCAAAAGTTGAATGTTCACAAATTTTTGAGAATTTCAATAGTTATACATTAACAACTGTACAAATAACCTAACCACTTACCAAGTCTAGCAGCCCTTTTGCACATGTGGAGTAGAAATACTTGTATTTTTTCAATACCAGATATGTATATCCCTAATTCAATTTCTACACACAAATATTTGCAAATTTCCAGCAATACACATGTTAATTGTGTTATAATCCATAGATGAACAGTAACTGCACATGTTCAAAATCATGATACCACATGTTATTCAAAGTATTGCACAATGCTATTTACTGCACATGTTCATAGCCTATCTCAAGATTTATATAATTGCACATGTTTAATACAACACGTAACAAGACATTACACACGTTCAATGTGTTATAAGACTATATTCCAATTAAAATGTTTTCCTAATTCAAGTTCTGCACATATGTATTTTCAAAATTTCACTAATACACATGTTAATTGTGTTTTAATCTATAGATGAACACTAAATGCACATGTTCAAAATCCTCAAACAAGGTTTATAATGCAATCCCCTTTCTGTTGAACTTGTGCAGTAGAAATACTTGCATTTTTTCAATACTAGATATGTATATTATCACTCAAATCGAGAAAAAAATGTTATAAAAGGTCTGGATGTTATGATGCACATGTTCAGTAATGTAATTGAACATGTTCAATGATACTGTCACAATTGAACATGTTCAATATGTCCTACATAGTACAATTATTAACACATAATGTACGATACACATTATCGATCCATACGAATGATGTTAAAAATCCATCAAGAAACAAAAAAAACAAGGAAAAGATTGTTTATAATTAAAAAACCGTTGTTGCATAAGTCTTGTTGAACATGTTCAGACGAAATCATTGCAGGATCCAGTTGAGCACTGCAATTTGTCTCTCTATCCATCGATTGCACTGTGTTTTGATTTAATCAGAAAGAAAAAAAAATCGAGCAGCATGTATGTAGAGACATGGAGGGGTTAACATTGAAGCTGCCTGCGTATCATATCCCTGAAATTAAGGGATTTTACCTAATCCATGATATTTATATTTTATTCAGAATAAATCAAAATTGTCTATAATACCCTTTTGTATTTGTAACCAAACACTACCTCCGGTTCCCCAGTCTAACTTGGAGGCTGTTTGATTACATTTTCCATTAAGTGCTATCTCGATTTAGGGAGCTGTCTAGATTAAGTAATGCTCACTAGAGAAATTTTATTGGAAAAGATAAAAGGGGGTAATATTGGAAAATAAATGGTCTGAATGTGGAACACATAGGGTCTCTTGGCTTATTAATTGGGCTGACCGAATTTGAGGTCTGATTTTAATAAGTCATTATCAAACAAAACTTATTTCAAATGGACTGACCGGATTTTTTTAGATTAAGCCTAATAAGTTGTTATCAAACAGCCCCTTGGTACCCCATAGATCCTGACCCTATATATATATATATATATATATATATATATATATATATATATATATATATATATATATATATATATATATATATATATATATATATATATATATATATATAGATTTGGGTTCAAATGAGAACTACTAGTTTTGCGGAGTACCGGAGGTAACTCGCATAAAATCATTTTTTCATAATCATGTTTAAATTAATAATACAAGACTCCTTGCAAAAAATCACACATAAACACACACTAGAACTATGTGAAACGTGTGTGTTCACATGAACTGTACCATTGTGAACGTGTGTTCACAACTAATCATGTTCACATGAATTTTTTCACGTTCACATGACTTTTAAGATGATAGAAAGTGTAAATGTATATAATTTTTTACGAATAACCTTATATTATTTGTATCTAAATGAATATGAAAAAAATTTCAGAAATTTTTTTTTTTCGGAGCAAGTTCACATCTGAAACTCGTGTGTTCACAGGTACTCTACATTTTTTAGGTACTCACACGAACCATATATATATATATATATATATATATATATATATATATATATATATATATATATATAGAGAGAGAGAGAGAGAGAGAGAGATTTAGGTTCAAATGAGTACCACCTCTAATGCAGCGCACCAGAAGGTACCACTCTTAAAATTAATTTTTTTGAAATTTTTTTCATGAACATGTTCTAGTTAACATTACACAGATGATACATGAATTTCACGCAAATACGAACACTCTGAGTGCATGAAATCACGCATCACATAAATGTGCGTTCACATATATATAAAATTATATAAGTGCGTGTTCACATCATTTTTTAGGAGCTAGGAGATGTGAATTTATGTGAAATTTACATATGATCTTCATAATGTTAATTAAAACATGTTTATGAAAAAAAAATTTTAAAAAGTATTTGTAAAGTTGGTAACTTTTGGTGCGCTGCATAATGGGTGATACTCTCTCGAACCATATTCTATATATATATATATATATATATATATATATATATATATATATATATATATATATATATACTAGTATTATTTCAGTCGTGCTATGCACGGCCCAGTCCAAGAAAGATTATTGTACTTCGTACCTTATATCGTTATTGCTATACCATAAAAATAATATTGAAAAAAAGTAAGAAAATCAAATAAACATAAACAAAACTACCAAATGTGGTGAAGTTAATAGTATTTTGAATTTATACCATGAACATGACCAACACCAAAAAGTGTATAAGTAAGAACTTTCAATTATTATCCCATGTAATATGTATATGCGTCGTTGTAGAGTACAAATTATTATTATTTTTTATCAAGAAATAGTTGACAAAATGCAATATCATGCTTGCAAAACTTATATACTTATTTTTGTTAAGAAGTAAGAAAGAATAATTGTTATTATAATGTTAATCTCGGATGCATTATACATGTGTTGTAAAGGAATTTATCTTCATGGACAACATAAATTAAATAACTTTTACTGCTAGTGTGTATATTAAAAAATGGATAAATAACTAAGAAAGATAACATAAAATACAAAAAAATTGACAATAAAGCTAATGTAAAATTTTTTAAGACAAGAATGATACCAAGATTCAATTTTGACAAAAAAAAATGTGTGAATGACCAAATCGGCAGTAAGCTTTTAATTTTATGATCCATGAATTAGTAAAAAAAAATAATTGTAGTACAACCGATTAGACGAGGTAATTCGAATTATAAAGTATATACATACAAACATACATATATTTTGAATCAAAAAATTTAAAGAGGATAGAACATGAACATAAATCCGTTTGTATATATATATTGAAATTGAAAAATCTGCACACTGCTGATTGTTTTCTTTTATTTTGAGATGGAAGACGAAGGAAACACCTTTTATTTTGAGATCGAAGAGGAAGAAAAAAGAGCAATTGTTGCATGGTTTTTTTTTTTTTTAATTTTTAGAGCAATTAATTATAGGTCATCAAAAATATTGGTTTCATTAAAATGAACACATATCCTCATGGTAGAAAAATGAGGTTCTTATATATATAGTGTATATATATATATATATGTGTGTGTGTGTGTGTGTGTGTGTGTGTGTGTGTGTGTGTGTGTGTGTATATATATATATATATATATATATATATATATATATATATATATATAGCTTAGTTTAATGGAAAACCACTATGCACCTGAAAACTATGGAAACCTACGCATACCGTCCGATTAGGTGCATTTCATGAAAAACGTGGTGGCATGAACGTAAATAAGGTGATGCATCACGCAGGATTTTGATGCATCACGCGGAAAATTTGATGCCTCATGCGGGATTTTGATGGATCACGCGGGGAATTTGATGCATTTGTGGCGGTGCAGTGCGGTTTTCACAAGTTTTCAGGTGCATTGTGGTTTTCCATTTAACCCCCATATATATATATATATATATATATATATATATATATATATATATATATATATATATATATATATATATATATATATATATATATATATAGGGGTGGGTTCAATGGAGAACCTTATGCATCGAAGAACCTTGGAGAACCACAATGCATCGCTAGAAAAACTGAAATGCATCACGTAGAAATTGATGCATCACGCGGGAATTTGATGCATCACGTGGAAATAATGTAAAAATCGATGCATCACTCGAGAATTTGATGCATCACGTGGAAATAATGATGCATTAGGGGGGAATTGTGATGCATTTGTGGTGGTGCATGGAGGTTCTTCAAGGTTTTTCGATGCATGGAGGTTCTCCATTAAACCCACCTCTCTCTCTCTCTCTCTCTCTCTCTCTCTCTCTCTCTCTATATATATATATATATATATATATATATATATATATATATATATATATATATATATATATATATATATATATATATATATATATATATAAGGTTTAAGTGAGTACCACCCATTATGCAGCGCACCAGAAGGTACCACCCTTAAAAGTAATTTTTTTCATGAACATGTTTTAATTAACATTACATAGATCATATGAATTTCACGTAAATCCGAACACTCTAAGTACATGAAAACACGCATCACATAAATGCACGTTCACATGTCTTCAAAATTATGTAAGTGTGCGTTCACATCATTTTTTAGGAGCTAAGAGAAGTGAATGTGTGTGAAATTTACATATGATCTTCATAAAGTTAATTAGAACATGTTTATGAAAAAAAATTTTAAAAAAGTTTTTGTAAAGGTGGTACCTTCTGGTGCGCTGCATAAGGGGTGATACTCTCTCGAACCATATTCTAATATATATATATATATATATATATATATATATATATATATATATATAACATATAGATATATATATAGATATATAGAGGGAGGTTCAATTGAAAACCACAATGCACCTGAAAACTTGTGAAAACCGCACTGCACCACTACAAATGTATCAAATTCTCCGCGTGATGCATCAAATTTCATGCGTGATGCATCAAAATCCTTCATAAATGCACCAAATCGGACGGTATGCGTAGGTTTCCATGGTTTTCACGTGCATATTGATTTTCCATTGAACCCACCCCTATATATATATATATATATATATATATATATATATATATATATATATATATATATATATATATATATATATATATATATATATATATATATATATAGGATTGGGTTCACATGAGAACCCCTCATTACCGTGAGAACGTGAGAACCACTCTAAAATTTGTGCGTCTACGGTATAAAATTGTGCATTTGATACTAAAATTAAATGTTTTCGATATATTTATATATTTTATGTAAATATTTACGCATCTCATGCTATAATTTATCCATTTTATGTACGAATTGTGCATTTAAGAAAGTTTGTGCATTTGACGTTCAAATTTGTGCATTTAGTTTATAATGTAATGAATATAATTTTTTAATGTAATTTTAGTGTTAGATTATTATATTTATTAATATTTAAGACTAATCATGGTTTTAAGTAAAACTTTTAATTTTTAAAATTTGTGCATTTGATGTACAAATTTGTGCATTTTGAAGTGGTTCTCACGTTTTCACGGTAATGAGGGTTCTTACCGGAACCCAACCCTATATATATATATATAGACACACACTACATATATATATATATATATATATATATATATATATATATATATATATATATATATATATATATATATATATATATATATATATATATATATATATATATATGTATGTATGTATGTATGTATATATATATAGGGTCGAGATCCATGGAAAACTATATTAGACTGGAGTACTGAACATATCAAATGTACATGTTTATTATGATAAAATGTTAAATTTTACGTAAATTTATAATATATACATATGTTCAAATTTGCATTATGATTAACCAATTCATATCATTTACATGTTCATTAAGACAAAATGTTTAATTTTATGCAAAAATGCGTAATATACAAATGTTCATTCATATTGCATATTTGAACATGTGCATATTGTTATTTTGCATGAAATAGAACATTTTATCATAATGAACATGTAAATGATGTGAACTAGTCAATAATAATGCACATTTGAACATATATATTGTAGTTGTGCGTTAAATTTAACATTTTACCGTAATGAACATGTACATTTAATATGGTTTTCCAGTACTCCAGTCAAAGATGGTTTTTCATGGATCTTGAACACATATATATAGAGGGAGGTTCAATGGAAAACCACAATGCACCTGAAAACTTGTGAAAACCACACTGCACCACCACAAATGCATCAAATTCCCCGCGTGATGCATCAAAATCCCGTGTGATGCATCATCTTATTTACGATCATGCCACCGCGTTTTTCATTAAATGCACCAAATCGGACGGTATTCGTAGGTTTCCATAGTTTTCAGGTGCATAGTGGTTTTCCATTGAATATATATATATATGTGTGTGTGTGTGTGTGTGTGTGTGTGTGTGTGTGTGTGTATAGAGTGAGGTTCAATTGTGAACTTTTGTGTATCGAGATACAAAAGAACATATATCATCCATTAGATCAAAAAATTGTATTGATTAGATAAAATGGCAAAAGTGTAAATAGTTGGACAATTTTATGCATATTCTGCATTGCAAAAAAACATGGAA
Organism: Centrapalus pauciflorus; assembly: GCA_020465985.1. Classification (NCBI taxonomy): domain Eukaryota; kingdom Viridiplantae; phylum Streptophyta; class Magnoliopsida; order Asterales; family Asteraceae; genus Centrapalus; species Centrapalus pauciflorus. The sequence continues at coordinate 28,640 of JAANYP010001780.1, forward strand.
GGACATTTTGGGGATTGTGCATAAATCATTAAATTTAATATTTAACACATAATTAAATGATAAATGTTAATTAAATTCAATTGATAGAACCAATATTTAACAAAAATTACACAAATTCAAAAAAAGATGATGAATATATCGATGCATTTCATGTTCATCGTTCAATTCGTGATGTATCTCAGTTTTATCAATACAAGTTCGTGATGCATCTTCATTAATCATCATTGTGTTCATCGTTCATAATCATCGTTCATCTTTCATCTATGCATCGTGTTGCTGTTGTTATGCATCATCATCGTTCATCACCATCATCATGTTCATCGTTCATCAATCATCATTTATCTATGCATCGGGTAGCCACTATTATATGTCGTTCATCATTTTTCGTCACGTTCATCATCGCTTGCATATCATGTTCATGTTAATCATTGTTTATCTTCATCTTCAAACAATCAACACTATGAAAATCAAAACTTCATAGTAGCGGTGGTGCAGGTGGCTGGGGGGGGGGGGGGGGGGACGTGATGGCCATGGGTGGACGGTGGTTGGTCATCCAAGTGGAGGCGGTGCCGGTGACGACTGTAGTGTGGTTGTCGAGAGAAAGAGAGAGATGAGGGGTGGTCGGTCAAGGCGTGCAAGCGGTGGTGGTGTTATTGGCGTGAAGGTGACAGTGGTATTTTGTCGAGGTGGTGCAACCACCGGTGAGGATGGTGGTGGCCGAGAGGAAGAAAATGAAGGGGTAGGTTGACGGTGATAGATGGAGAATAATGGGGAGAGGTGACAAGGGAGATGGGTGAGAGAAAGACTGATTTAGAAATGTAGTTAGTATTTGATTTAATTTCTTAAATTATCTTTTTCACTTATGAAACTAATTAATTTCCATATAATTAATTTAAAAGTTAGGGACCGTTTCATAATTTTAAACAAACTATAGTGACATTTTTGTAATTTACCTGAATTTTAATCTTCAAACTATTAAACCAATTTTCTTTGAATATAATCTGAATACAAAACATTCATTAATTTTTATTAAAATTATTCAGTGGTATCACGTAAACTTTTAATACATGTTTTTAATTTGTATTTTTCTTTGTAACATTCAAAGTCAATAAGTTTTCAATTTTCAATATATACATCTACTAGTTTGAAATTTTGATCGAATAAATGAAAATTGTGTTTAATAGATTAGATTTAAATTCAATAAATCAATAAACTTATTAATCGGTTAACTTTTTGACTGATGTAATGTTTATAACTTATTGATTAATATTTAAACAACAATGACAATTAATGTGAATATAAATTGATAAGACTCTAAACAAATTCAATCTAGGTATCTATTCCTTTGTACAATTAAAATTGACAATACTCTTCCAGAGAGAGGTTTAAATAGCACTCAGACTTTTAATTTTGGATTTTAATTTCGGATTTTTATACATTTAGAATCAAACTGTCTTATATATTGATGGTTACGAAATAATGAAACAAGAATATAAAAGAAACAAAACTAGTGATATACCGAAAACAACATAGTCCATGTTATATCTACTTTATGTCTCGTTGAAAATTCAATCGACTCGTACCTTCTATGAACCTTCGTTTTGAATTGTAAAATGGTCGAGCCGAATTTTAAAAGTTTTGACTGATATTCATTAGTGTTTAAACAAATAAATCGAACCATGCAAGTACTTAAAGAAGCTAGAAGAAAATGTTAAATAGGATTTTTCGATCATAATAAACTTAAACTATAAATTTAAAAGAAAAAAAACAAAAAGATCGAGAGAAATCTCAAAATCAAAACGTTGGAATTTATGGATTAAATTGACAATTTAATTCCAGCGGATATATATATATATATATATATATATATATATATATATATATATATATATATATATATATATATATATATATATATATATATATATATATATATATATATATAGAGAGAGAGAGAGAGAGGTTCAATGAAAACCACCATGCACCTGAAAACTTGTGAAAACCGCACTGCACAACCACAAATGCATCAAATTCTCCGCGTGATGCATCAAAATCCCGCGTGATGCATCAAATTTCCCGCGTGATGCATCAAAATCTCGCATGATGCATCACCTTATTTACAATCATGTCACCGCGCTTTTTATGAAATGCACCAAATCGGACGGTATACGTAGGTTTCCATAGTTTTCAACTGCATAGTGGTTTTCCATTGAACCCACCAATATATATATATCCCTCCTAAACATCATAATATCATATATACCCAATTTTAATTATTAATATCACATATATCCCTCTTTAACATCACTAATATCATATATGCCCAAATTCATTAATTTAATTACTTTTAAAACATTTAAAACTCATAATTAATATTGCTTATTAAATAATGACCATTATACCCTTACTCATTTCTTCTTTCAACTACTAAACTTCAAAATATCATATTTATCCAACTTAAATTAAAATATCATATCACTTTTAATAATTTTATATAATTTATTTTTGTAGACTTTACTAAATAAATTCTTCAAACTAAAACAAATTAACATTAAAAATAAATATAAAAAATCGTATCATGTTTTTGCTCGTTTTTAATCAAATCCTATCGTCTTATTATATTTTCTTATTTGTTTTTTTTTTCTACAGTAATCTATATACAATTAACTGATACATATTATATTCTTTCAAAGTTATGTAATCAGTTAATTGTATATAGATTACTGTAGAAAAAAACAAATAAGAAAATATAATAAGACGATACGATTTGATTAAAAACGAACAAAAACATGATACAATTTTTTTATATTTATTTTTAATGTTAATTGGTTTAGTTTGAAGAACTTATTTAGTAAAGTTTACAAAAAGAAATTATATAAAATTATTAAAAGGGATATGATATTTTAATTTAAGTTCGATAAATATGATATTGTGAAGTTTAGTAGTTGAAAGAAGAAATGAGTAAGGGTATAATGGTCATTAATTAATAAGCAATATTAATTATGAGTTTTAAATGTTTTAAAAATAATTAAATTAATGAATTTGGGTATATATGATATTAGTGATGTTTAAGAGGGATATATGTGATATTAATAATTAAAATTGGGTATATATGATATTATGATGTTTAGGAGGGATATATATATGATATTAAAATTTTAGGTTGGGTATATATGATATTTGAAGTTTTGTAAGGGTATATATGAAATTCTCCCAAATTAATTAAACTAAAATCCAGAAAAAATTAGGTATTAAAAAGCAAAGTCAAATTTGAACTTATTGTATTTTTTTTTATATATTTTTATTAATATATGTATAATTTATCAATAGAAAATTATTATTGTTATATATATCACGAATAATACAAATTAAAAAATGTTTTTATATATCAATTCATTTAATACACGGGCTAGTAGTAGTAATAGATTAACTTTTAATACTTTTATATATATATATATATATATATATATATATATATATATATATATATATATATATATATATATATATATATATAGGATTGGGTTCACATGAGAACCCCTCATTACCGTGAGAACCACTCTAAAAATTGTGCATCCACTGTATAAAATTGTGCATTTGATACTAAAATTAAATGTTTTCGATATATTTATGCATTTCATGTAAAAATTTACGCATCTCATGCTATAATTTATCCATTTTATGTACGAATTGTGCATTTAAGAAAATTTGTGCATTTGATGTTCAAATTTGTGCATTTAGTTTATAATTTAATGAATGTAAGTTTTGAATGTAATTTTAGTGTTAAATTATGATATTTATTAATATTTAAGACTAATAATGATTTTAAGTAAAACTTTTAATTTTAAAATTTGTGCATTTGATGTACAAATTTGTGCATTTTGGAGTGGTTCTCACGTTCTCACGGTAACAAGGTTTCTTACCGGAACCCAACCCTATATATATATATATATATATATATATATATATATATATATATATATATATATATATATATATATATATATATATATATATATATATATATATATATATATATATATATATATATATATATATATATATATATATGTATGTATGTATGTAGATATGTATGTATGTAGATATGTATGTATGTATGTATATATGTATGTATGTAGATATGTATCTGTATAAATATATATTATATAATATACATAATATAATATACATTATGTATAATATACATATATCTATATATATATATACATATGGGGGGGTTATAATTATATATATATACATAGATATTATATAATATACCATATGTATATATATATTTATTATACATATGTATATATATATATTATACATATTGTATATATATATATATACATATGTATATATATATATTATACATATGTTATATATATTATATATATACATATGTATATATATATATAATACATATGTATATATATATATATACATATGTAAATATAATATACATATGTTATATTAATATATACATATGTATAATATAATATATATACCATAGTATATATATATATACATATGTATATATATATATATATATATATATATATATATATATATATAGGGTTGGGATCATTGCAGAACCTTAATTTAGTGCAGAACTATAGAACCAATCTAAACCATCGGATTATTATATAACACTAGGGATAAGATGGTAATTATGCAATTAACATTGAATTAATAGTAGCCTACCAAGTTTGACTGCTCACTTTGACCATTTTTGAATCTTTTAATATTGAAGGTACATGCAGTGTTGAATGTGTGAAATAAACTGTAATTCGACATTGAATGATCTCTATATAATATATTGAATTGAGATCTACGTAAAAAAATTTACGAAAAATAAACACGTAATATTTTTTCGAAAAAAATATATCATTACTGTTCTCATTAAATCAACCAACTTTTGACTACTAATTTTGACCATTATTTTGGTTCTGTTAAATTTGAATGTACATGCAGTGTTGCATTGACGTTGAATTATATCGGTCATGCTACATTGCATCGTGGTCTGGGTAATTTTCTTTTTTACGAAAAATAAACGCGTAAATTTTTTTCATAAAAAATATGACATTACTGTTCTCATTAAATCAACCAACTTTTGACTACTAATTTTGACCATTATTTTGGTTCTGTTTATTTTGAATGTACATGCAGTGTTGCATCGACGTTGAATTATATCGGTCATGCTACATTGCATCGTGGTCTGGGTAAATTATTTTTTTTACGAAAAATAAACGCGTAAAATTTTTTCGAAAAAAATATGTCATTACTGTTCTCATTAAACCAACCAATTTTTGACTACTAATTTTGACCATTATTTTGGTTCTGTTAATTTTGAATGTACATGCAGTGTTGCATCGACGTTGAATTATATCGGTCATGCTACATTGCATCGTGGTCTGGGTAATTTTTTTTATGAAAAATAAACGCGTAAAATTTTTTCGAAAAAAATATGTCATTACTGTTCTCATTAAATCAACCAACTTTTGACTACTAATTTTGACCATTATTTTGAATCTGTTAATTTTGAATGTACATGCAGTGTTGCATCGACGTTGAATATACGATATCAAGTGTTCATTCGATATTGAATGATACCGGCCATGCTACATTGCATCGTGGTCTGGGTAATTTTAATTACGAAAAATAAACACGTAAAATTTTTTCGAAAAAAATATATCATGACCGGTCTCGTTTTAAAGAGTATAAAATTCTCGTTTTTATGGTATAATTTTTATGATTTAACAATTAATCATATTAATGTTATTTTAATTTAAAGAAAAAAGATATTTATTTTACTAAAGTCAATCTTTTTACTATTTCCAATCTATTCCTTTTTTACCCTGAAAGAATTAAATAATCATTAATGTCAATCTTTTTTCACTAATTCTAAATTTTATAGTTTTAACAAGACCATTAGATTAATCTAATCTATGGACGATATTGGTTATCACGGTTCTACACTAAATTTAGGTTCTGCAATGATCTCATATATATATATATATATATATATATATATATATATATATATATATATATATATATATATATATATATATATATATATATATATATATATATATATATATATATATTAATACTCACAACTTGTTAAAATTCATTTAGATGTATAAGTAATTCATGATTAAAATAAGATTAAGAACATATTTTATTTCAAAACAATCTAAAGCAAAGATAACAAGCATGATTTTAAATCTACACCATCTTTTTTGCTGATCACACACTTCTCTATTATGTTAAAGTGAGATTAAGTTTAATAAGTGGGTCTCACATCATTAACAGAAATATGTGAAAGAAGTGATATATGTTTAGTTTAAACTAAGGAAGTGCAGTGTACGTATAGTAAGATCCGGTAACAAGTAATAAACTTTGATCTGTTAGTACAAAAATATACTAGTGAAATTCTTAGTTTGATTTCGTAGCACTTGGTTTGTTGGAATGATTTTACAATAAAATTGGATTTTATCATAGAATTACATATGTTAACAACAATTCAAATTAGATTCATTTCTTCTTCAGTTTTCTTGATTTCAACAACCAAACGTCTCTAAGAGACTGAGTGAGACTCACAACTTTTATTTCATATTTTGATTGGGTTTGTGCTAGTTTTTTCTTATTAAACCAAAAGGCATGATCTCCTTACACGATTTGTGATACTAATTAGGGATGTCAACTATGCGGGTTCAGGGCGGGGAATGAAAATTCCATCCCCGTTTAAAAAAACCGTGGGTACTAAACGGGGATCCCCATCGGGTACGCGGGGAACCCCGTGAGGAATCGGGTAACCCATTTATAAATCAATGATATGAAATTTAATCACATTGTTCAGAATTTAAGCTTAAAACGTCCATTATTGTTAAAATTACAATACTAACATTAAATTAAATTTGTATCCCTATCAAATGATAACGAAAAAAAATTATTTCATTAAATTATATGTAAATAAATAAGTTTTTTAAATTATACATACTACTTTTTATATATAATATATATACAATATAAATAGCATGTTGCTATAAAAAGTAATCGGGGATTTAAACAAATTATGTAATCGGGTATACGGTGCGGGTATTAACAATATCATACCCGCCCCGTTCCCCGTTTAACTTAATCAGGTTCAGGTTAACCCGCCCCGTTTAGACCGGTTTTCGGTTTTCCCCGTCGGGTTCGGGTTTTTTTTTTTTTTTTTTTTTTTTTTTTTTTTTTGCTATCCCTAATACTAATGACATCGTGAAAATTCTTGTTTACCGAGTGAGTAAATATGATTGTCAAATAACAACATTTGTAATCTATGTAATCTCGAAAGAAAGTCCGGTTTGACATGCCAAAATTAAATTTAAAAAAATTAAAATTTGAATATAGTATGTACTACATAGTATGTTTATTGGTTGATGTATTGATGTTGGTTAATGGTATAAGTTGTGAAGATTAAAAATATAACTTCTATTACAACATTCTAAGGAAAATGAATTCCTTCGTTAATAGAATTTGATAGAATGTAAACAAATTGTAAATTCATTAGTTTTATGATACAGAAGTACAACATACTATAATGTGGTATTTGGTGTGTTGGGTCTAATTTCAATATTGACATATTCTAATTTTGTTACAAATCCAACAAACTAAACACTATATAAGTAAATTCTAATTCTTTCAAATTTTATAAACTAAACAAGATTCGTATGTAGTTTTTAATTCTTTAAAATTTATTTCATAAACCAAACGAGATCCACATAAATGTGGGAATTCCACCAACCTCCAAATGAATCGTTGTTGTGGGGTTATGTCGTTATTTTAAAAAAATAAAATTCATTTCTCATTTATACCATGATTTTTTTTAAATACAGCTGAAGTCCTTAAACTTTTAAAACGATATTAATTTCGTCTTTATCATTCAAAATTGACACTTCTCAATGACATAAAACATCTCTGAAAATAACTTACAAAATTATGATACGTTCATCGCTTTTAGTAATTTTATGTTTGGTTGAAAGAATCGTACGAAAAAAAGAAATTATAATCAATGGTTTCTTAAACCATAAATTTAAAAATACAATAATCATATGGATGTTGTAATTTTCTTTTTACCATTTTAATTTCTATTAAACTCTTCACCATTGTTAGAGAAATAAAATAATTGAATTTTGACCTATACATTGATACAATTTGAGAATTAATAAAAAATTTATATATACAATTCAAGTCTTTTAACTAATAACTTGTTTTAATTTTCTTTCTTTTCAATTCCTCTACCAAACATAATCATACTTAGCATCTTTTCAATCCTCAGTCAGCATGGGATAAAGATGTTATAGGGTTATGTCATTATTTTATAAAAAGAAAATCCATTTCTCATTTAGATCATGATTTTTTAATACAACTGTAGTCTTTAAATTTAAAACGATATTGATTTAGTCATTATCATTTAAAATTGACACTTTTCAATGACATAATCTAAAAATAACTTACAAAACAATGACACATTTGTCAATTTCATTAAAGTTGTCTTTGGTCGAGATACTGGTACAGAAAAAAAATGTTTTTTACACCATCAAATTTGGAAATACAGTTTGTAATTCTTTTTTTTTTAATTTTAACTTCTATTTAATTCTCCATCATTGTTAAAGCTTTAAAAAAAGTTTATTATGTTAACCTATAAATTGGTATAACCTGAGAATTCAAAGATAATTTATATATATAATTCAAGTCTTTTAACTAATAATTTGTTTTACTTTTCTTTCATTATTATTCTCTTTACCAAACATAACCATACTTAGTATCTTTTCAATCATCAGTCAGTACGAGATAAAGAGGTTATACCTAATTACCCATCATTTTTGTATCAAAATTATTAATGAAGATTTTCAAGTTTCTGAATATGGAAATGAAAAAAAATCAACGAATAAATGAAAGTAACAAACAAAAAAAATCACGAAGGAGATTTTTATGATGAAATCGATTAAGTACGAAGTAGATTTTTATGGGGTACAACAACTTATGGAAAACAAAGATATGTTGGGTGAATTGGAAGAGTATACTGGCACCATAGAGGCTTGGAGGACTTGCAATTGGGTCTTTGAAAGCTGCAAATTTAGCTCTTTAAATAAAATGGTGGTGGAGATTTCAGCATGAAGAGAACTCTTTGTGGATTAAAGTTAGCAAAAGCTATGTGGGAACCTGGTTAAATATGGCCAAATCAGGTTCGTTTCTTTCCTCTTTAAACTTAAATCTACATGATATGTTCTCTCGAGTTGTCAATGATGGTGGTTGCACTAAATTTTGGGTAGACAAATGGTTGGGAAATTTCTCTTTGGATGGCTTATTTCCATAAGTGTTTGCAATTGAAAGTAATAAATTATGCACTGTCAACATGAGATTGCAAATTGAGCAGCAAGATAGTGTAAAAATCTGTTGGTCCTGGACTGTTGTAACGGAGGCAGAAAGGTTGGGGAATAAGATTAGAGAGTTGGAAGAAATGTTGAAAAATGTTGTGGTAAAAGACGAAAGTGATGGGTGGAAATGGAAAGGAGATATAACGGTGTTTATTCAGTAAATCAATGAGAGGTGTTATCGAAAGTGTTGATTGTCCTTCTACAAGTAGATGTTGTTTTTGAAATAATTGGTTGCCTATGAAGATAAATTGTTTTTTATGGAAGCTTGCAGGAAGAAGAATTCCAACGAAGAAGAATCTTAGTTTGAGAGGGATCAATGTTTCGACAGTTTTATGTCCTTTTTGTGAAGTGGAAGATGAGACAGAAGAACACCACTTTTATTCTTGTTCGATAAGTAAGAAATTATGGAATTGGTTGATATTATGGTGTGATATAAAAGTGAGTCAGCATCTGACGCTCGAAAATCTAATCGAATTGGTACTAGCTGAAGGAAAGACAAAGTTGAGAATGAGGTTTATAGAGACAATCATTGGAGGTTTAGTATGGTTCATATGGAAAACAATGAATAATTTAGTCTTTAATGGCATTAAAATCTCGGCGTCAATAATCAAGGATGAACTACAAGCAAATTTATTCTGGTTATAATATAGGGCGAATTGTAAGTGATTAGTATGGGAATTGTTGTGTTCTAGTCCATTTTCTGTATTTTGATTTCGTACTGTACTTCCTGCTAGCATCTTGCTAGTACTGTATTAATAATACTTTTGGATCTCTAGTTGAAGGTGATGACAATGCAGAAGCTTCTGATTAGTTTTCCTTTTGCTTTTCAAAAAAAAAAATCACTGTACACTACCAAAATACAACAAATATGCATATTGCCGAAAGTTATCGGACTAATTAGGGATGTAATCGAGACAAGTCAATTCGCAAGCTACGTAATATCAGCTTAAAAACTATTAGAAATTGACTCGATGTAAGTTGACTCGATCTTGATGAGCTCAAGTATGAAACTACCCGGTTTGTATGGCTCGTGAGTCTGGTCGAGCTTCTTCGAGCCAAGTAATTAAGCCACCAACTAATATACTTTTAAGTATATTTTTAGTAAGTTGTCGAGTAAAGTCGAGCTTAAGTTTATTGATACCCTCGTGCTTTTATGAATTAAAATTTAGGCTTCGTGTTTCAATGTCGACCTCGAGTTGAATTTGACACCACTCGACTCTACTGAGCTCGATTATAACGATAAGACCAACCAAACATTGTATACATGGTTGGCATTCACCGATGATCGCACACTAGCATGTGTAAAAAAAAAAGGCCTCCCAACCGTAGCTAGCAACCCGATATCGGTAAAATGCATGAACAAAACTGGAAACTAAGTTAAACTATCTTCTTATTGTTCTTGATTTTGAAAATTGACTTTCTAACCTCGCTTCGAGTAGCTTGGCCATCAACGTGTTCGCCTTTATACCCTCACGAGCCCTTCCCGAAGACGGTTCAGCTGTTCCTGGACCCCGGTCTGTCATTCGTGAGATGGATTGTAAAGATGGTTCAGCAGCTACCGGACCCTGGTCTATCATTCTCGACACCAAATGTGAAGATGTCCCGACGACAACTCCACATGATCTGTTTTCTTCACGTGTTTCAAAAATGCCGTGATCTTCATTCCCGGAACCACGAGATTGTTTCTTCTTCGCCTCGAGAAATGTTTCGATTTCACAGCATAGGTTTTCGGAAATCGACGTCTTCTCCGAAAAATCACACTTCATCTGTGTTCTCTCATCTAGCCACGCCTCGGAAACATGAAGGATAAGCCGGTCGGGTTCATTCTTGCTCACCGTTTGATCTTCTTTCCCGTGAGTTTGCTGCAAAAATCTCAACTTTTGTTCGTAATCTCTTATCCCTTTCGCAAACTCATCGCACAAACTTTCCAACAAAATCCGCGCTTTCTTTTCTCGCATGAACGAAGCTCTGATTTCCGAAAGCTCGTCTCTCGTTGACTCCACAGCTTTTTTCCTCCGCTCGCTTGTTGACTTTTTCAATTCGTCTATTTCTTGATGATCCCTTTTCCTTTCTTCGAGTAGCGTCTTGATTTGTGCTCGGGAATTGTCGAGTTCTCGTTTTAATGCTTTGACTGAAGCCATGTTAGACAAATGCTGTTCTTCAAGATTCCAGATTCGATCGAGAATTTTAAGCAAGTGTGTCGACGTCTTGACGGTGTAGCCTGTTGGGGTAACAGCACAAGTATAAGGTGTCACCTACAAACAGAAACAACGAAAAATATCGTCACGCATCGTTCTTGCAAAAAAGAAAGAAACCGATGATCACAGTACCTGCATCGAACTACAACAACTTGCAGACGACACATGCTGCAGATCTTGATCGTCTTTTCCAACCGGTATATGGCGTAAACTCGGAAATCCTCTAATATTTTTTCTCAAACTAGTATCGATTTCTGGCTGAATCGGAAATAAAAACAGGAACAAAGATCAAATTCAGCTCAGCAACTCATAGTCTCCATAACCTTCATCCACATTTGACTTTCTAGAGTCAAACAAGTTATTTCCAAACTTCAAAATCGACAAGAATTACATGGGTTTTCAAGAAAAACTTTTCAAAAAATTAGACCATATAAGCTACATTTACACTGTAACAACTTATAGTAAAATAACGTGTAACCATCTATGTCGATTTCGAATTCCAAAACAATAACTTTGACTAGAAAAGGTCAAAATTGGACTTTTTATCGGACATAAATACTACTATCAACAGCGATCCGGTCCAATCTTATAAAGTACGACACCTCAAACACTAAAAACTTAATAAGTAACACAATTCGAATAAAGAAAAGAACTGATTTACATCGAAATATTGGAGAAAACAAGTACAGTTGACCCGAAAAAGTCAAACATTTTTCTTGACCAAGAACCTCCTCTAATTCAAGAAAACCAACAAGATTCGAGTAAACTTTTGCATATCTAAACAAAAGACTGTTTTGTCCATCGTTATAGTTTGTTAATGTTCAAAAATCAAAAGCATTTTATGATCAAGCAAAGAGTTTTCATAGTGTATGGTGCAAACTTAGGGAATATTACAAGAAAAGGTAACATAGTTTCACCAAAATTCTATCTGAAGTATTCATGGAAAAGTGCAAACTTTAAAAAAAGTAACATCCGTTTAATGTAATATGGTGAAATTATGTTGCCTTTTCTTGTAACAACACTCTCAGTTATATTATCCTAGTCCTAAATTCTAAACAGAACAATCTATATAATACTCTTAACTAAAAACGTTAAGTATTATTTTGACAATCCAACTTTTAGATTTGTCTCATTTAGCCACTAAACAATTTTTTATCCTGATTTAACCACTAAACTTTTGTTTGATGTTCTGTTTTGGGGAAAATGAATAAAACTAATGGCTAAATAAATACAAAATATGATAGTTTATGGTCAAACCGGGACAATTTTCAATGGTTAAATCAGTAAAAAAAAGTTGTGGCTAAATATGTATACCAAAAATAGTTTAGTGGCTAAATCGAGACAAAAAATAATTTAATGGCTGAATCGAAAAAAAAATCTAAAAGTTGGATGGTCAAAATGACATTTAACCCTAAGTAAAATTTAAATAAAACTCTGTTACTTTTTCTTGCAATTTACCCAACCTACTTGTTTTGGTTAAAAAAAACCATTATAAATAAACCAATATAACATGTATTTGAGGTAATATAGTAAAACTATGTTACCTTTTCTTGCAACACTAAATACATTTTGAAGATTAATACCATTGTATAAATTCTAAATGTACTCTAATACGTTAATTAAAACCAAATTAAACAAGGGTTAATTACGTCAAAAGGTAATCTATTGTCACTGTTTTTTCAATTTGGGTAACATACTAATTTTTTTTCTATTTACGATAACATACTTTCCAAATCAAGTCAATCAAGATAACTGTATCGGATTCAAAAGTAAAAATTACTGACGTGATAGTTTTCTTATCCAATCATCATTTTTTATAATTTCTATTATTGCTTAATTATTTTTAAATTTTCTCAAATTAACAAGATACCATCAAAAAGTCCTTTTAAATTGCATAAATAGTGCACATGATATAACAAATAAATTTTGTAAAAAAATTTTATAAAAATTAATATATTACCAAAATTGAAAAAAAAAATGTAACATTATATTATTTTTTGACGCAATTAACCCTTCTAACAATTAACCCTAACCTATCACTCTGGCTATAAACCAACAACCTTTTCTCTACGAATTTAATCAATTTATTTTTTACCCAATTTATAAAAATGAAGTACAAACAGGTCATCATACTTTCTTATGCAAAGTGAATAATTATTTCAAGTTAACATTTTTAAACAATGATATAATCAGCTTTTGGAGTTCAGAATTTTTTGCACAATATCGGATACGCCAAAAGCATGAGTAATCGCTCGAAATATATTTCGAGTATTATCATGCGTATGACCAATGGCACGGGTTACGGTCTTAACCCTGTCAACCCGATCCAATCAAAACCAACTTGACCCTTTTTACACCCGATTTCAGTAACGTAGTGACAGAGCAGCAGCATTATCCAACTATTTTTAATATTTATAACGACTAAATTGCAACAAATTTAAAAAATTTATATTTATTTACAAATGTTTTACAATTGATTTTATTGATTTAAATTGGTTAAAACAAATACATTTTTCAATTTTTAATAAATGAATCTTATAGAATAAAAAAGAAAGATACTTTGCAGGTTATGGATATCTATCAGGAAACATTTCTTCCATTTGATCAGATATTTCAGCACTTTCTACAACACGGCGTTGGTCACGGTGGCGACGGCTGAAGACGGTGGCTCATTCACTCGGCACCACCACTACCAATTACTCAGAAAAAATTGAAAGTAAATAGAAAGAAAAAAAAAAAGAACTTACAGGTTGTGGATCGCTATCGGAAGGTTCTTCATCCAATTGATCAGAAACTTTAAATCCCAATTTATCATAGCTGTGGTGGCGCCGGTGACGTTGATGGTGGTTCAGACTACTATTACCGCCACGACGATCACGATCACCGTCGTTTTTGTTGAAATTGAACTGAGGTTGAACTTCCCAAAGATTTGCACCAATTTTTCTAGCGGAAACAGATGTTTTCATCGGGAAATTTGGATCTGTAGAAGATGAATTACGGAACCCTAGTTTCCAAGAGGGAGATGGGGTGGTTTTGGTGGCTTTTTTCCCGATTAAAATCGCATTTTTCAACCTTATTCCAAACAATTCTTGCTTTTTATCGCTACTCATCTTCTTTTATTTTCTGATTTCTCTTCTTTTTTACTTTTTCTTTTAATACTTTTTTTTTTTTTCCCTCTTTCGGAGTTTCAAGTTTTCTCTTGTGGAGATGTGATCCATTCATGGTATACTGTATATGAATACATCTAATATTCTTTAAGCCAATTGCTTAGAATAATATTAAAAAACTAAGGATTAACCAATTATACAAACGAGGTTCTCTGTCTATGCATCGTAGCGAGATCATAATTAAACAATAAAGATTTATTATAAAAATAGTTTGGACAAAAAGTTTTATATTGAAATATAGATAAAATTAATATAATCATATGATATATTAGATCTTCTATCAAAAGTTAGAACATAAAATCAAAAATAATACAATCATAGATATACAAATTTTTATCAATGGTTATTACATAGGAAAAAAAAACAGTTATATGGTATATATCAGCTATAAATTTCTTAAAAATGATAATATACAAAGTAATAAAGTATGTTTGTTGCTTACCCGTCAACTTGATCTGTCTGGCTGTGATGTTCATTGTTTATTGAATATTACTGTGATTTCTATTTAAAAAATTATATTGAAATATAGATAAAAGTAATATGATTATAATAATATGTTTGAAAATTTATATAAAGTAATATAAAAATAAAAAAAGCAGTCAGTTGTATACATGTTTGTTTAACGAAAAAAAAGTTAGACGCCAATAAATTTTATATCTAAATGTAGATAAAAATAAGAGATCATAACGATATATTTGAACTTTTATAAAACATATTATATCAAAAGTTATTATAGTAAAACAAAATTGTTATATATTCTAGGGTTAATATTGAATAACCCAAGCAATTTTTTCTTATTTTCCCATGTAAGTCCCTAAACCCTTTTTTTCAATTGTTTAAATTGCTAAACTATATTTGACTTAAATAAAAGTATATATTTTGTACCGGCTATAAGATTAGCCGGTAAAATAGAACTGATAAAATAAAAACTTTATGGACTTAATCGCTGAAAATATGGAAAGATGATGTGTTTTTATAACATTAATCAAGTAAAAAAAACTAAGGTTACTTGTTTAGTAACTGACCAAGTATACACTTTTGAATAAAACAAAAATAAATTAGGGACATAAACAATAAGAAAAAAGGTTTGAATCTTAATCACAAAAATAAATAAAGTTAATAGAGTTTTTTCAATATTAACCTTATATTATATTTAAATCAGTTAAATAAGACAGATGCTTACCTGACTGTTTGAGCTGTCTGACAGTGTGTTTCACTATTCATTGAACAGTAAATTGTTTTACGATTAAGTTTATTGTAAATAAGATTGAGGACACACATATATGTATTTGGGTCCTACCATCCTGACTAACTAAGTGCAAACGATATGCCGAAGCTTAAGACCCAACGACTTCACCATGACGGACCAAGGTTGGTAGGCGCACCGTCCCACATAACCACATTTCTATCCAACAACAGCACCTTCATCCTTCAACGGCTTCACCTCTCTCTCTCTCTCTCTCTCTCTCTCTCTCTCTCTCTCTCTCTCTCTCTCAAATTAACATCTCTACTTAAGAACCGTGTTATACCCAAATCCTCCGTAATTAACTTTTACTAATCACGCATTTACTCTATTACATGATTTTTGTTAATGAATTGAGATCTACTAATTAAACTTAATGTTGCTTCTCATATTAGGGGAGGGGGAGTGTAATAAAGAGCGAGTATATGTTCAAAATGGCAGACGCGTTTGGTACGATGGAATGAAAAAGAAAAAATTTACATTGTACTTTTAGTCATTATATTAATAAAAAGAAATTCTGTTTCGTTCCTTTTCCTAATGGATAGTATATTCCCAGTCCTCTACCATGACTCGAAGAATCACTTAAAGCATACAAATCCGAAAAGGAAATGAAAACTAATTCTTTTGTAATGTAATTTCATTCTTGTGATTATAAAAATAATACAAACTTTTCCATTTTAAATAAAGTAAAGGGTTACTAATTAAGTAATTTTATTGTTGTTGTTGTTATTATTATTATTAAAATTAGATCTGACAATTTAGTACACAACACGACATATATGACATGAGTTTTCCGTATATGAGTTTTACGATTTCGTGTAAATTTGTGTCGACACAAATTTAAAATTCGTATTTCGTGTTTTATACCGGTACGAATTTACCTGCATAAACATGTGTAAGACATGTATACATATCGTGTTACACGATTACACGCATAAGACACATATAAACTAGGGTTTTAAAAAAATTTTAAAAAAAAATTGAGTCTCACTTAATTTGAAATATTTGAAAAAGTTCGGGTTTAACTCTCACATTGATGATGTGATAAATGAAATTGTCGACTTGGATATCATCAAGCAGTCTGGTTCGGTCAAACTTCGGCTCAAGGTTACGATCATTAATAGTGGTTTTAAATAGTGGATATTTGGATTATCATATTTTGGATTTAATTATATATGTTTTGGATTAAATTTGTGTTTTCGTGTGACACATGTTTTATGCGTGTCGTGTCACGTGTCACACGAATTTTTTTACGTGTCGTGTTTTATATCTAGACACGTTTTATAATTCGTGTCGTGTTCGTATATCACAAATTCATATCGTATAAAATTGGTGTTTAACATGATACACGATACGATTACACGTATTATCTTGTGTAATAAAAATAGAAGTGGTCCTTTGGCTATCTGCAAATGTTTGTGCACGAAGTGGGAATTTTCTAGGGAAGTCCATGTTAATGTAAGATATTTGGTGTTTTTGAGAATTATTTGGTTGTCAGAAACAGTAGGGGTTGCCTATGTAATATTCTAATAGTTAGGGGTCGTTACTCGTAATTATTGTTTCTTTCTTAAAATCCCCGAGTTAATATTCTCTTGTATCAAATGAAAATCAAGCGTGTTAATGTAATAATGTGACACGTGTTTTTGTCGGGATTAATAGGCGCACCTTCACTCCCACTACCTATAAAAGCCTAAACTCATTGCATAAGAATTGGGATGCATGTTTGTAAGGTGTAAGGTGAAAACAGAGGGGCCACACCTTTCGTGGTGCGAGGGGTTTTTCTTAGTTGAGGTCTTGAGTTCGAGCTTTGTTAATGACGTTCTTAGGTGGAGATGTGAGGTTTGGTCATCACATTTAAGGGGTCTAACATTGGTGCTAACAACTAACCACTAACACCTGTTGTTCAAAAAAATAAAGTGAAATGATAGATTAATAGCATCGGACCGGACCATGTCATTTTATTTTTTAACTGGTTTTTGGTACTTATAATTTTTATAATTTGAATTTTGGTTTTCATTGGATTCGGTTCTGTCTGATCCAGTTTTTATTTTTCTTTGTAAAAAACAAAACATAACTAGAACTGAACTGGACCGATATGTTTTATTTCGGTCCGGTTCTCGGTTCTTGATTTTGGGCATATTCGTTTTCGGTCCAACTCGAATCGGTTCCGGAACCGAACTCATCCGTGGGTGAAACGATGTAAATACAATCGAATTAGGAATTAAAGAAATTACAACCAAATAAGGAATAAGATGTTATTTGTTTGGGCTTGTTCGGTTCTAGTTTTCTTGATTTTTATAATATAAAAATACAAAGCTAGATTGGATTGAATCAAACAAAACTAAAAACATATATTTATGAATATAATGTATCGAGAACCAAGCTGTATGCAACTTATTTGGTTCAACAGTTTGATTATTTTTGCTCACCACTACTTGTTTGCATCCAAATTCTACTCTTTTAATACAAAACACATAAAAGATGCACATGTAAAAGAAACATAAATAATGTACACGAAGAAGAAAGACAGATAATTTCAGTTAGTCAATTACTAATAAGCATTATTCATTTGTTTTCTTACTTAAAAAGGTTCTGGTACCTTATAAGTTGTAACTTTAGATGCAAAGTATGTCCAAGTAATCAAAGTGGTTCTAATTTTTCTTTGGTAGAGAAATTTAAGTACGTAATCATAATGAATTTGTTTTTACGATAAGACCATTATTTGAGTACATGGTTCTCACTTTTCATTGATGGCTAATGTTAAATATATTATTATAAGGAATAGAGTAAATTACAGAAATGGTCCCTGTGGTATGTTCAAAATTATGGAAACGGTCCCTCAACTTTCAAAGTTGCAGTGGCGGTCCCTCTAACCACTTTTTACTTGCAAAATTGGTCCTTCTGTTTCTAAATTCTTTAAAAATGACGATTTTGCCCTTCTTTCAATTACAAGTTTGGTAATTTCAATTTTGGTCCTTTTCTTAATTTTTCATTTTTGGTTTTAAATTTGAAATATTAATTTAATAAATTATGATTTGATTCATTATTAATTATATTATTATTATTATCAATTGTACCTATTTATTTTGTAAAATAAATCTATATTTCTTTACTAAAATTATTTTTATTTATATACTTAATTAGTTAAGTTTATGCATCTTTTTATGTATTCAATTTATTTATTAAAATTTTATTTATTTATATTTTATTGGTTAAACTATTTGTATATTTTTATTATTTATACTTTTGATCAAACTATTTCATTACTTTTAATAAATTTGAATTTGTGTAAATTTTGATTTAAATTTACTAATTCTTTACATTGTGATTTAAGTTTGCTAATTATTATTTTTTATTTAAATATTTTGTTATGCTAATAAGTTTTTATTTAAATTTATTATTTTATTTGTTTGGATTTAAATATTTTGTTATGTCAGTACGTTTTGATTTCAATTTATTATTTTATTTGTTTTGATTTAAAATTTTGCTATGTTAATACTTAAGTGACAATTAAAATATTTAAGTGAAAACGAATAAAACATATTCATGTATAAACAAAACTTGTAAATCAAAGAGATTAAACACTATATTGAAATCAAAGCGTATAGGCATAACAAAATATTAAAATTAAAAAAATAAAAATACTAAATTTAAATCAAAATGTATTAACGTAACAAAATATATTATTTTTAATAAAATAAACTAAAAGATGAATATTATTCATTATTTCTAATATCTATAAAGATTAATAAATATAATTTTTTACATCTTTAAATATTAATAAATAGATAAGATTTAACTCTACATTCAAATTATATCTTATATGTACTTTATCTATAAATCTAATTAAAAAAATATTATTTGTTCATTTATGAAATGATTTGTAAAATTATTTATTTATAATATATATTTGTAATTTAAGGCATTTTTTAAAACCCATCAAATAAAATAATGAATTTAAATAAAAACATATTAGCGTAACAAAATATTTGTAAACTTAAATCAAAACGTAATGAATTAGTAAATTTAAATCAAAATTTACATAAATTCAAAATTTATCAACGTAATGAAATAGTTTGATGAAAAAGTATAAATGATAAAATTTTACAAATAGTTTAACCGATAAAAGATAAATAAATAAAACTTTAATAAATAAATTGAATACATAAAAAGATGTATAACTTGACTAATTAAGTATATAAATAAAAATAATTTTTACTAAAGACATAGATTTATTTTACAAAATAAATAGATGATAATAATGATAATAATAATAATAATGATGATAATGAGAATATAATAATAATATAATTAACAATGAATCAAAATCATAAATTATTAAATTATTATTTCAAATTTAAAACCAAAAATGAAAAATTAAGAAAAGGGACCAAAATTGAAATTACCAAACTTGTAATTAAAAGAAGGGCAAAATCGTCATTTTTAAAAAAAAAATTAGAAACAGGAGGACCAATTCTGCAAGTAAAAAGTGGTTTGAGGGACCGCCACTGCAAGTTTGGAAGTTGAGGGACCGTTTTCATAATTTTGAACAAACCACAGGGACCATTTCCGTAATTTACTCTAAGGAATATGTACTTGTGATAAAAGCCTTATTTGAGTAGTGTTCATAGCAATTCTCTTCTATCCATTTTCAAAGCTTAGAATCTCATATAGCTATAGATTCAACGTAAGCCATTAGAAGAACACTGAAGGTGCAAGCGCTCAACAACATAACTAGAAGACCCAAACATAAAATGCCAGATTAAATCACTACTAACTGAACTTCATCAGATGAAAGTTGAAATTATAATAAATTTATAGCTACATCAAATTTTACGATGAGTATTAAGACCGATTATTATTCACAATAATAATAGTTTCAAAATCAACATGATTTTCTATATTAGAAAAACAAAATGGCTGACATTAACAAGAACTTGTGAATCCTCTGCATGCTCAGAATCTCTAGCAACATGTGCTCGAGACAACAACTTGATAACATACTTGCTTTAAGAAATAAAATCGAGACACTTTCTTTTTTTTTTACTTTTCACTTCATCTCTCCTGATGCTATCGAGTTATCTCTTTATCTCAACTCCAACTAAAGATGCTTATCTCTTCTATTTGTCTCTCCATTTGTTCTTATTTTTTATGCTCGTGAAAACAACCTGAACTCAAACTTGTTTCTTAAAGAAGCTTCAAATGAATCTCAAACTCTTTTTGAGTTTTCAACAAGTTGAATTCAAGTTGCTCACGAATAACTCAGCTCATTTATGTTCTTACATTTTGTTGATATACGTAACATGGGTCTCGTGCCGTTAAAAAATTGATTTTAAAAAATTTATGATTAGTAAAAGGTTTTTTCTTTATACAACATACCCTAATTTCTCATACACCATACCCTATAATTTTGACCTATAATTTAACTAAATTGTTGCTTATGATTGGGTGTATGTTCCTCTTTTTCATTAAAAGTGATGTAGGGTTAGTTGACCCAAAGATTAAGTGTTGTAGAGTATCTATATCTATATATTATAATAAATGAGAACAATCATTGCCACGTGTCATCTTTTTAATACATTATTTTTTCATTTTCCCGCTCTTTTTCCAAAAATAAAAATTAGCATGAATTTAAGTAACATGGATAATTGATTTATTTTAAACTTCATTATTTTTGTTTCCTAAACTATTGAAACTACAATTAATACTCATTAAAAGTTTTTAAAATTAACAAGGTAAAATAAAATATATTAGAAAAATAATAAACGTCATGTTTAAATGTCTCAAATAATAAATATTTTAAAAAAATCCATTAACTCAATGATTTTGCATGTATTTTATCTTTTCTTTTGTTTTTTTTTTTTTGTAGAGTCTTATTTTTTTTTAAAAAAAATTTAAGGTTCTTTAGAGATCCCCGCCTCTTTATATATATATTTAATTTATAACATATTTTTTATATCAATCCATGTAAAACATGGGTATTAACCTAGTTTAATAATAAATGAGAACAATCATTGCCACATGTCATCCTCTTAATACACTAATTTTTTATTTTTCCACTCCTTTTCCAAAAATAAAAATGAACATTAATTTAAGTAACATGCATATCATTTATTGATTAATTTAAATTTTAGTATTTATATTTATTATTTTTGTTTTCTAAACTAATTAAAATTACAACTAATACTCATTAAAAGTTTTCAAAATTAACAAGCTAAAATTATAATATTTAAAAAAATCAAGAAAATATAAAACTTCATGTTTAAATGTCTCAAATAGTAAATAATTTTAAAAAATAGTATAATAAAAGAATTTTAATTTTAAAATAATTTTTTTAAAAGATCAATAAAATAATTAACTTCAAATTTTAAATGTACGAAATAATAAATAATTTTATGAAATAATAATTAAATATTTTAGTATACAATAAAATTTAAAAATTATTTATTATCAAATCTTTATATGTTAGTTATGAAACTTTGACCACACATTAATAAAGATAATCATTTAAATTTCAGATGTATTTTATTTATTAAAATTTTGTAGTAATATTTTCCAAAATTTCAAATAAATGTTGGAAAATTTGTATTTTAAAATAACTTAATTTCGAATAATCTTAATTAATATTTATGAAACACCCATACAACAATAATACATATTTCGGTGTAATTAACAATAATTTATACATCAATACTTGCGGAATTAGGGTAGAATTAAAACTTTTACAACTAATGCATCATAGGTGATGCATCCGAATAACAACTATTGAATCTACAAGGTTACAGGTCATGATCCTGCAAACGAATAGTCAAGGCCAAGAGGTCGACTAACCCAAACCCAACATAATCACCAAAGCATACCGTTAGTCTCGAGTCTACACTCTGAATAATGAGGAAGAATATAAACTTCCCGCTCGATAGCTCAAACCTGCAAAAGGTTAACAACTAAAGGGGTAAACAACAAAAGTTGTTTAGTGAATTCTAAGATTAATATAAATAACAATTAACATGCTAACCATGTCTATCCAACACATAATTTCTATCAACCAAAGATATAGGGGCCAATAATGGCCAATGCCAAGTTAGAATGGGATCACATCATCCTCGTTGAGGACTATCGGTGTCCCACATTAGTTATTACCTATTCAAATTCACAACAAGATGTCTCATCTCACCGAGGACAATTAACATTCTCGATATTTATCAATGTCACGTGTTCCATCGTCACCGCCCGGCCTAGCCGAGTCAAGGTGTGGAACCAACTCAACTCTTGGAATACACTACACCGCTAGGCATAGTCGAGCCCAAGTGGGGATTCCAACGCGTGTCATAGTAGCACGTTGTAACGCTTTTACAAAGCTGCCTTACCAAATCGGCACGTTACATGACCACAGTACGTACTACTAATGACTCCAATTCAAAGGTGAGAACAAACATGCTTGCGGCCCAATGTGTCATAATCATCGCCACGAAGGCAGCCCGTTGCCGTCCTCACATGATGTCAACACCGCCACTAGGATATAACTCATGCTTGCAGCCCAACGTGTCATAATCATCGCCCGCAGGCGGCCCGTTGCCGTCCTCACACGAGATAATCTCATCCAAATCCAACTACCACATACCCCATGGTCGTCTAGGGTTCCCTGTCAAAGTCGGGAGTGGTATTGCCTCTAGCAAGTACGAGGCTGTCCCTAGCAAGTACGGGGCTTCCGACAATGCAAGTACGTCGGCATCCGGCACCCAAAGGGCCAGGAATGATCCATGGACAAACAAGGGGTTCAAAACGCATTCCACAACAAGTTAGGGTTCAAGATGACCCATGAGAGTCTATAATGGTCCATAAGACTAATTAAAGAAACCACCCATGTGGTTCTGCTAACCATTCTTCAATAATGGTTCTAACATATCATCGGGGTCGTTTGACATTACTAATAAGCCTACCGGTTAAATAGTCCTTTATGCCAAATCATAATCAATTAGATTTCCACGAATGCGACCCAATATACAATTTAAAGGGGTCATGCATATATCCCAACTATTATTAATCAACCACAAAAGCGAATAGTCCAACCTACTAGGTTAACCAACACGAATTGCCATATTCCAATCATTGTTATCCATACAGATAAGTAGTTAAGCATACTATATGAGATGCACGACAAACAAATCCACAACAATATCAACTAGCATGGCAATTCATTTTCAATTCATGATGCATGACAACATGTTCAATAAGGCTACAATGAATCCATCTATAACATGTGAATATGCATGATCAAGTAGCATGTTATCAACAAAGGCATAAACAATAATTAACATGAAATCATTCATCTACATTAGTCCTAGAACTCACATTTTTTTGTTAAGAAGATTCCAAAGCCTCCCAATAAAGCCACAATAGCCCGGAGAATGGCTAAAACTTGCAATCAAGCTCCTTTCGACTCAATTCACCTAGAAGCATTCATAACGCATACACGTAAGCCCCTGAACACAAGATAAGCCCCTAAGAGTGGGCTAAGGGTATTGGGTGATCAAACCGAAAGTACTAAGTTCATATGAGGCCTTAGGAGTTCCGGACTCGATCCAAGGCCCTCAAACCCTTTAAACACCTAATTTAGAGGTGCAACGAACGTATAAGACCCAAGCATCGACCACCGACCAAGCAAACTCATTTTTCGGGGCAGAATGTTGGTCATGGCGCGACCAGGACATCAGTCGCGCCGCTACCATGCTACTGGACAGCCCCCTGCTCAATTTTTTGACATAAAAGCACACCAAAGTCCCCAAAACTCTCATAAACGTTTTCGTAACTTTGGAGGGACTTTACCAACAATATTACTAGCATATTAAGGTTACTTTGACACCTCTAAACATAATAAAATGATTTCATAACATTCCAAGATTCTATGGAGTTCGTACGGACTCCGAACGAATCCGAAAATGACCGAAAACTCCAACCGGCAACACAAAGCTCCAATTGAGCTTGAATTCAATTCCATAGCAATATTTGACATATTTAGGCTATGTTTAGACATTCATAATACATTCAAACATTAAACCCAATCCCAAAATGCTTGGGTTCTCATTGAGGCATTTCACCGAACACTTGGCGTGCGGTTTAGGCCTAAAACACCAACTTGAGCCTTTGCTCGAGTTTAACCCCAACCAATACATGAAATCGCTAAAATAACATATTTAGATCCTTTTATAACCTTCCCACACGTTTAAATCATAAAATTGCCAATTGGTTCATAAGAACTCTTTTTGAGTTCACAAATGGGTTAAAACTCAATTCACCACTTTAAAGCTCCAAATGAGCATCTATTAACTTCCATTCGATTCCATATCAATATTTAACATATCCAAATCAAGATTTTAGCATATTTATCCTACTAAAACATCAAACTCAATTCCATAACCCATTAAAGCTCATTTGAGCCCTAGATTGGGTTCCAACCAAAACTAACTCAAACTAACAATGTAGTTGCATATTATGGCTCCATTTTGATCATATAACAACATATTAAAAGATTGGAGCTATTTCAAAACATTTCCATATAAACTCATTTAGGGTTTCATTCTTCAAATGAAGAATGGAGAAGAAAGGAGATGAAGTAGGAGATGGGAAAGATGATTATACCTTCAAGGATAACAATGATTGAGATTCCTAAATTTTAATCTTCACAAATTTGGAGATAAATCTCCCAAAAACCTAGCTTCTCCTTTCTCTTCTTCTTTTCTTTCTCTTTTCCTCCAAAATGAAAGAGCAAAACACACACACACCCCAAGTGTGTGTGTTGGTCGATTATGAAGAGAAAAGGGTGAGGGGTTTGGCCTTTGGCCACCCCACATCCCCTATCTATCACACCTTTACACAAAACACCCCTCCACTACCCATTTTAAATCTTTCATTTTATAACTATAAAAGTATATTGCTAGATTTATCATTAACTTATATTAGACATAAATGCAAGTACTACTTTCAATAATATGGTTTATTTGATACCCAATTAATTAAATTTCCATAATTTCATAATTATACAAATCAAACGTTATTAAAGATATTTGATTGCCTTTTAATTATTTGGGGTGTTACAATTTATTTATTAAGTTGACGCTAGAATTGTTGTATCAAGTTTTAATCAGTTAACCAATAAATATGTATTATTAACTAAAACATATTCAATGATAAAACTTGTATATGGTTTAATTTAAGGTCTTTTACAAATTTATACAATTTAAATTGATATACTTTATAAAAATTAAAAATATAAAAAAATTATCATTTAAAATTTATTTGATTTCTATGGGATTATTGATGATAACACAATAACAAACAAAACAGAATAAAGGTTTCAACATTTTTAAATCAATAATAAGAAGATAATAATTGAAATGAATCGCATATGTAAGAGTCATAAAATACTATATTTAAATAAATAATTTAAATATTTTGAATCTTATTTTAACCGTCTTCTTTTGATTTAAACATGACTTAGAGTCATCAATTTTTACCATTGACTCAATGATTTTGCCTGTATTTCATCTTTTTATTGGTTTATATTATATATTAATTTTTAAAATTTTTTAAAAGGTTCTTAAGGTATTCTACCTTTTTATAAATATTTAATATATAACAAAATTTTCTATATCAATCGGTTTTAACCTAGTGATTTATAAAGTAACACCCTTAGTAAAATTAAAAAGAATGAAATACATGTCAAATAAGACCCACTTGTTTAATAGCTTTGAGTATATTAGGGTTAAAATTCTGAAATAACAAGGTCAAAGTCTTCAACGACCAAGTAGCTAAAGTAACAATAAATCTAATCTCGACCGTCTATCATCTATTCTTTAACAGAAGGAAGATTCTGATCCGACGGACTAGATTTTCTTTGCAATGTCAAACCACAGAACAAACCACCGGCGTCCAATTTCAATACTCTTTTTCCCGCCTCTAAAAGATTCGATCGGACACGGTTGCAGTCCCTGAACGCCGTCGCGGTGGTGATGGACGACGACGAAGACGACGAAGACGACGACGGCGTTGTCGATTCCGTTTCATCGGAGAAAGAAACTGATTCTTCACATGATACATCGCTAGATTCCGGTTCGGTGGATTGATCTCTCCGTTTAGATAAATCAGAAGATTCCGGTTCAGCAGATTGCTCGCTCTTTTTAGATTCTGGTTCGGTGGATTGCTCGGTTTTTCTAGATCCGACATGGCTGAGACACCGTGAGAGTCGCCGTTCTCGGAGTTGATTATCGTTTTTGTTATTTTTCCCGATCAGATCACGGAAACAGATGGCAGATATTCCGGTTAACGAAGCGAAATCTGAACTATTATAAACCGTTGAAGCGATATTAAGAACGCCGTAAACTCTACCGGACGGACGACGGATGTGAAGGGCGGAGAAACCTGGAATTCCGATAACGGCGCCAGATCTAGATGAGATAGGGCTACTGCTCAAGAGGTAACGTACGGTTCCAACGACGTAATCACGAATATAACCGACGGCGTAGATCTGAAATTGCACGGCGGAGGTGTCGCCGTTGATGAAATCCTGAGAAACTCGAAAGATGAACTTATCGTTCCAGGTAGGGTTTTCGCCGCCGACGCGATCGAGATCGCTACGAAGCTTGGCATTCGGATCCACCCATGCGAGTGCGTAGGTGTGCATACGGCGTTTCATGGCGGACGGAGGAATCTTCAAACCTTGCGCAGAGATCAAGTTGATCTCTAGAATCATCGTCTCCGGTGGTTGTTCCAAGTGAGTCTCCATCTCTCCGATCAAGCACAACACACTGATAATCACTGTAATTATCTTAGTTTGTGGATTCTGATTACATGAATGACGATCGATTTGTGGTTGATATGACTGAATTTCAATTTCAAATCAGTAAAACTGATCAAGAAGTGAGGTAGATAGAGATCGGAGAGATGGAATGAATCGTTTTTTCCCTATCGCCGGTGAGACTTTGATAATGGCTGAAGTTTTTATATACGTATTAAGTAGTTTTTCTATCCGTATAACATATGGATTTGTTAGAATAAAATTTTTTTTAATAAATTATAAATTTTAGAATAATTAAAAAAATTCGATGATAATCTCTCTCTCTCTCTCTCTCTCTATATATATATATATATATATATATATATATATATATATATATATATATATATATATATATATATATATATATATAAAATATGGTTCGTGTGAGTACCTTAAAAATGCAGAGTACCGTGAGTACCTGTGAACACACGGGTTTAAGATGTGAACATGCTTCGAAAAAAATTTTTTTTTTTTAAAATTTTTTTCATATTCATTTAGATGCAAATAATATAAGCATATTTGTAAAAGAATTACACGCATTCACACTTCGTAGCCTCTTAAAAGTCATGTGAACGTGGAAAAATTCATGTGAACATGCTTAGCTGTGAACATACGTTCACAACAGTGCAGTTCATGTGAACTTGCACGTTTCACATAGTTCTAGTGTGAGTTTATGTGTGATTTTTTGCAAGTAGTCTTGTATTATTAATTTAAACATGATTATGAAAAAAAATTTCAAAAAAAATGATTTTAAGCGAGGTACCTCCGGTACTCCGCAAAACTAGTGGTAGTCATTTGAACCCAAATCTATATATATATATATATATATATATATATATATATATATATATATATATATATATATATATATATAGATTTGGGTTCAAATGACTACCACTAGTTTTGCGGAGTACCGGAGGTACCTCGCTTAAAATCATTTTTTTTGAAATTTTTTTTCATAATCATGTTTAAATTAATAATACAAGACTACTTGCAAAAAATCACACATAAACTCACACTAGAACTATGTGAAACGTGTGTGTTCACATGAACGTTACTGTTGTGAACGTGTGTTCACAACTAAACATGTTCACAAGAATTTTTTCACGTTCACATGACTTTTAAGATGATAGAAAGTATAAATATATATATAATATTTTACGAATAACCTTATATTATTTGTATCTAAATGAATATGAAAAAAAATTTCGAAGCAAGTTCACATCTGAAACCCGTGTGTTCACAGGTACTCACGGTACTCTGCATTTTTTGGTTACTCACACGAACCATATTCTATTATAATCTATTTAACATTTGTTAATTTTTAGCTAATCTTAAATTATATAATCTATCCATAAACTTCAGATAATATTTATAAGGTAAAAAATCTTAAATTATATCAATTAAAATATATAAATATTATAAAGTAAAATATTAAAATAAATATGATTATATTTGAAAAAAAATATTAAAAAAAACATATGTCATAACATGTTTTGTTTATTGAAATAAAATATATAAGTAGTATGTAACAATATATCATAAAAATATAAATTATAAGATTAATCTTCAAATATAAAAAGAGTAGAATTAAAATTGTCACGTGACGCACTTTTAATAAATCATGTTTTTATTTATATGATTTTGTTATCTTTTAAATCTATATTTAAAAATATTTAAAATTAAATTTAAATTAATATACACACACACGAATTTAGAAATAATTCTTTTAATGTTAAACAAATAACTACTATTCATATATATTTAAAAAGATACATATATAATATTTTTGACAAATAACTATACTTTTCTTGTAATTTATTATAATAATTAATATTTATATGCGTTAATTTTAAGTTAACAAACATATTATACAACCAATTATATTTTAAAAATTATCCACGTGATACGTGGGTTTATAGACTAGTATTACAAAAAATATGTGACTTGATATTATTTTTGGACAAATAATGGTTAGAATCATTAGATTTATTTATAATACATGATTTCATATATATCATTGTAAACTCTAAATATTACATATCTATCCTTGTAACTTCTTTATTACACATATATATGTCCTTTTAATCCTTTAAATCTCACATATATATTCGTATGACTATTTTAAATTTAATTACATCCTTTAAAAATATATAAAATATCATTTCTTAATTAAGTTATTATTAAAATAAATTAAAAAATGAAATTTTTTAATTTTTTTAATTTATTTTTGTTGGGATTTAAGATAGTACTTTAGGTCATATACTGTAACATCCCGACTCCCGAGCAGGTACGTGTAATTATCCTATTGACTAATTATTTTATTGAGTATTGCGTTGGTCCAATTACGTCCCGTATAGTGGATTATACGTGTCGGGACGAGGATTACGTGGGTTCAGGATATAATTTTAGTGGATAATTTATAATTATGGATTCACGGATTTAAATGGGAATTATTGATATACATAGTGGATTTTAATATTGGGGTCGGGTATCGGTGTCGAACCTGCGAAATAACGGGATCCGTATATGTGTTATATGTGTGACGTGTTCTCTTATCTTCCTTTTGGTGCAAATCCAAATAGATAAGTGTATGTGCGAGAAATTGCTGCTGTGAAGCTGAATTTGAACCCAAATCAAGAGAATCACGTGCTGCAAATTGGATTGAGACCTCCCCTTTGTGTTCTTGAAGTTAAAGGTGAGAATCCTTGGTTTAAACCTCATTTTTATGTTGTTAATTGGTGTAAAAAGTTGGGAATTGGTGTATATATGTTTTAGAAGTGTTTTGGTATCAATTGTGTATATGTATCTGCTGGAAATCGGAGTTTAGGGAGATTAATTCTCCTGGGCAGAACAGAAACAGAAACAGGGGACCTGTTCTTCGTCGTGAGCGCGGTCGCGACGCTTCAAGCGCGGCCGCGATGACTATTTTGAGCGCGAGCCGCGACCGGGCCAGTGCGGCCGCGATCTGGGCCAGTTGGATTTGGGTCGGTTTGGGCTTTGGGGGTCTGTTGGGCTGTTTTGTGGGGTCCAGTTGGGTATGTTATCAATTATGGGATATTTGGCATTAATCTGGGGAGAATTAATTTGTGTACAGGGATTGTCAGAAACTGTTACGGGCCGGGTTCGGATCAGACAATTAGGGAGATTGTACGGGGTGATCCAGGTGAGTACGCGAGACTTTTTAAAGACTAGTCGCTGTCTTTCGAGTCTTTTGTGTTAGTGTTTCATATGTGATTATATGAATTGTTTGGGCACTGCGAGCTGCCCCTCAGGTATGAGCTTACCCTTCTTTATATGTGAATATATTGTTATGCATGAGATCCATTATAGTATATCGTTGTGGGTTATCGCGGGAGCGGTGTAGCTCGGTTTAACCCTATGTAGGGTTCCCAATATATATATATATATATATATATATATATATATATATATATATATATATATATATATATATATATATATATATATATATATATATATATATATATGCGGTTGTCATTCCTGTTAGCCTCCACGGGCGTGGCTTGGCTCCAGGGGGGAGAGATTCCTCAATTGAGATGAGAATCTCTTCCTGTATTGGATCTCTAGTGTCTCTGATTAGAGGCCGGTTGGCATGTGTTATGCCACGTAGTGTAGGGCTGCCATGTGACATGCGATATGTGTTTATGTGAATTGTGCAGTGTCTAACCCTTGTGTACTCACGAGCTGCGAAGCTTACGTATTCGATTCTGTTGTGTGTATCAGGAGAACCGAAGATAGGACCGCCAGCTCCTGAGCGGAAGTAGGAGCGTGACTTGTTGTTGCCGAGAGATTCCGCATTTTGTTATATGTATGTGTCCCTTATACTGTTGGGAAAACTATGGGTCAGCTGTACCGGGTTTGTCTGTGGATATTGGGATTTGGGTCGGGTTTTGTGTGTTGGGTTGGCTTCTAGACATTGTGGTTAGGATTATGCCGACATGCATTAAATTGCCAATATGGAAATTCAAAAAATATTGATCTTTTTATCCATGGGCAAGTACTATCATTTTTTTTCTTTCGTCCCTTTCCAAAGAGATTTTCAAAATCGGATAACTCTGTCAATGCTTCAACACCCGTTAAAGGTTTTGGAGAAATTCGGTCCTCAATTTAACCATTGAAAGCACTCTTATTGCGTCGCCATGGGTGTTGCGTGTTTAAAAATCGACGGTGATCCATGTAACATGTTTTTCGACTATGTTTCAAGTATAGCGAACTAGTCTCATGATTACAACATGGACATGCAAATTTTCCTTTTGTTTTCCACCCTGACAACATTGAATAGGCAGGAAAATCGCTAATGGTCCATGTCAAGGCTGCATTCATTTTAAATGTCTCATCTTTAGATTTATCATATGTATCCAGCCCATCAACCCATAATTCTTTTAGTTCCTCAATTAAAGGTTGCAAGTAAACATCGATATCATTTCCTGGTGATTCAGGTCCAGGTATTAGCAAAGACAACATAAAGTACTCTGGTTTCAATGACATCCATGGTGGCAAATTGTAATTAACCAACACCACGGGCCATGTGCTATGGGCAATGCTCATTGTTCGAAATGGATTAAATCCATCACTAGACAACCCTAACCTCACATTTCTAGGTTCCTTTGCAAAATGAGGATACAAAGAATCAAATTCCTTCCAACTTTGCCCGTCTGCAGGGTGTCTTAATCTTCCATCTCTAGGACGTTCATCATGATGCCATGTCACTTAGCTGTTTCTGAGCACATATAAAGTCTTTGCAACCTCGGTTTTAAAGGAAAATGCCACACCACCTTAGCCGGTACCTTTGATCTTTTGCCACCTTGTTTCTGTTTTGTTTGATTCCATTTAGAGGTGTGACAAACATGACATGCATCTGCATGTTCATATTCTTTCCAATACAACATACAATCATTTGGACATGCAGGTATCTTCTTGTAATCAAGCCCTAAATCCCTTACAATCTTTTTGGCTTGATTAAAATTAGTTGGAAGTTTTTCCTAAGGAATCATCTCTCTTAAAAGTTCCAGGAGATCTTCAAATGCCACGTTACTAAGCCCATGAAGCGTCTTGTAAAGAAACAATCTAACAATAAAAGATAGCTTTGAAAAGTTCTTACACCCTGGAAATAACTCTTGCTTCCCCTCTTCCACCAACTTATAAAATTTTTTTGCCTATTCATTTGAACCTCGTTGCACCCCACTTGTTTCCTCCGTAACACCTCTAAATCTATCATGCAATAACTCACTCAATTCATCATGCATACTTGGCATGTTATCATTCATAACAGTATCGGATCGTGTTAACGAAGGTTGATCTCCATGGAAAACCCACACATAATAGTTCTCTACAAATCCTTGTCCTTTTAAATGATCAAAAACTTCATCCCTACGATACCAGTAACGATTTTGACATTGTTTACAAGGACAACAAATTTGACTTCCCCTTGCGGCATTTGCAAATGAAGCATTAAGAAAGTCAATAACTCCAGCTTCAAACTCAGGTAACCGTCTAGGTAAATACATCCAGTCTCTGTTGTTCCCCATATTTCCAATATCTTGAGGTTAGTATCAAAGAGTTATTGCATTAATAATTTTCTTTATTAAGAAGATGCATAACTATAAATAAGTAGAATATATAAGGGGCATGACTTGTAAAATAGTTTACTTGGGATTTTGGGAATATCTTATGTGGGAGTAGTGATATTAGTGATTTAGGGTAAATAATGGAGTAGTAACTTGTTGTGTCTAATTAGAATATCTTTATATGGTGTTGTTATTATTTTTATTGTTATCCTTCTGGTATGGTATGGTTCTTATTGTGTCTAATTAGAATATCTTTATATGGTGTTGCTACTATTTTTATTGTTGACTTCCCTAATCTATATATACACATATGGATGCATACAGTCACAAAAGGGACTGTGAAAAAATGGTCTATGATATGTTAAGTGTTTTGTGTAGTGTCTGTGTATTTGGACAGCAAAACTAAAAGAAAGATCAGTAGCAAAACTCAACAATAAAACGTATTGATTAAATGATGGGTAATGTGTGTTTGTCATCAATTGACAGCAGCAGCATTGGTGGCCAAATGGCCCTAAACTCGGAGATATATATGCACACTCTATTGTGTCTACTACGTAGTAATTGTGGCATTTATTTCTCCTTCTTCCCTGTTGATCCAATGATATATATATATATAAAGGAGCCTGCTGCTGTGAATTAACAGGAAGGAAACCCAGCAGCACCTAAAGGGGTGTGTGCGTGATCAATGCTTATAATAAGTGTGTTAATTCCGAGATTTAGGCTACACATGGGGTCCTAGATTTAGGCCGAAAAGGAGGCTGTCAAGACTCCTAAACTCACACAATAATTAGACACATTATATGGTTTGTGCAGTCCAAAAAAACGCAGCAGTCTTTTGTTGTTATAGTGCTGAAACTCTATACTTTCAGCCTTTGATTTAGCATCAAATGGACCCCTAAAATAACAAGCAACTCCCTAAACATCTAGCATGAGTTCTACACACACTTAGCCCTTAAAATCAACACCTACATTTTATTAAACGTGGCACGGAATGGCTAATAATGTGTTGTGACATTTTTCGCTGCTGTGATAGCCTAATTGATTTGAACACAAGCTTACTATGGAACCAAAAGCCAACACGGTAGGAGGTCTAGCTAAATCCTAAGAAATCCAAATTAACACATATGCATACAGTAGCAGAGTAGATGATAAATCACAATATTTTTTCATAATGTAATAGGTGCTAAATAACAAAGTAACCGGTGCTAAATCACAATTTGTGTTCAATAAAGTAGGAGTAACATGTGTTATACATCTGTGTTCATAAAATAGCATGCGCTAAGGCTAAATATAATCCAAATCTCAATGCAAAGATGTACTTTCATTCTGAGAACCAATAATTGGTATTAAGCCAGGTTTATACTTGTGTCCACACAAGTTTTTGGTACTTAATTAAATAAAACATCAAGCACTTCTATATGAGAACCAATTTTCAAATGTGAAATGGCTAGGGTTTCCGATTGGGAATTGACTATTGTAGTAATTGCTTTTCTATGGGTTTCAACGGTCTATCCGCATAGTAACAATTGTTTTAAACTTAAAAAAATCAGTTTTACATAGTAACATTTATTCAACCATGATGCTTCAATTCGGGCATTCAACTACAAATAAAATACAATATTGAGTAACTAACAATGGTGCAGAGAAGAGAATACACTACCTTTGACTGATAGACACCACAGAGGCCTTTAATTTCGTTTTTCACAACCGATAGCAGCAAGAATCGAGCAGGCTATGATGAACAAAGCAGCAAGAATCGTGTTTCCACAACCGATAGCAGCAATAATCGTTTAAACACAGCAACAACAGAATTAATATATATAGGTCGTGGATTAAAATTTCAAGGGAATAAATCACCATTATTCCATCTATTTGCTGGTGTAAATTGAGTTAAAAACAGAATCTTGTGTTTGCATGAAACAGAGGCTCCGAGACTCAGCTCAAAGGCCAAGTGTCGGGCTGATCCTTTAGTAGAAACAGCACCCCTCAACCTCCATGTATCCAATGTGATCAAGTGTTGCGTGTTTGTGCTTATAAGTGACTCCGAGACTCAGTAAATTGCCTAGTCTCGGACTGGACACATTGAGGGACAGACAAAACAAAATCAACAGCCTTTTTATTGTAAATTGATTAAGTGTTATTCATATGGTGTTTATGTAAACATGGAGACTCCGAGAATTTAATAAATCTCGGAGTATGTTGGATGTGTGTGAGTTTCGGTCTAATTAAACATTACATATATACATACATACATGTAAATCGCTATGCAGCAACATCATTACAAATATACTCACAGCAGCAACAAAATTACAAATATACATACATACATGTAAACTCACAGCAGCTGATATCGTCCAATTTGTACATGTTTTATCGGACGATATCTCGTGTTTTACATAGCTTTTTGGTTGATTTTCGTCCCAAACTCAATCTTATAGGTTTATGTTATCATTTCAGGTGTTGGTTGAATAAATTGGATTGAAAAGAGCTGAAACCAGTGGAACTCGGCGAGTTCAGAATCTTCTCGGCGAGTTCAAACCTAAACAGAATACCTGATCTGCAAAGAACTCGGCGAGTTCGGCGTCTTCTCGGCGAGTTCGCCTAATTCCAGAACCAAACTCATAAGAGGAACTCGGCGAGTTCAGCTCATTCTCGGCGAGTTCACCTGAATTCTGATTATTTCTGGAAATTCCTGATAATTGCCAGATTTAATAGGGAGCCGACAACACATGAACTCGGCGAGTTCATGTAACAAACTCGGCGAGTTCACCCTGTTTGAGATCAAATCAGGAGATGACAACTCATGAACTCGGGGAGTTCAGACCTTGAACTCGGCGAGTTCTCCCCAGCCTATAAAAGGAGAATTCTGCTCATTTAATGGAGACGAACTTTTACCAAATTTTTCACACACATTTTCTCTGATTTCTTGAGCAAGAAGGAAGGCAAGGAAGGCATTTAACTTGGAGTTTTGGTTCAAAGGATTGCATCTTCATCAACATACGTTATTAGGGGAGTTTTTCATATACTTAAGTTTATCTTAATGTTTGAAATACTTGCTTATTGTATGATAGTGTTTTACTCCATTAGCATGGAGTAGTTTTGCTATGTAATCATTTGGGTAGCAAACCCTAGACATTGGATGATTTATATTTGTATGTAATCGGATTATATATCGAAGTTTGCGTATTTTGAATGAAAATTTTTGTTATTATGTTTAGACTTGTTAAACTTGCTATGAATGCTTTATTATTTCCATAACGAGAGTTCGAAATAGTTGGTATTTGTTTTTGATAAACCAAACACTTTGGTGAGGTTGAATCTTTCTACTAGAGATGGTGAAAGAGTAGGTTTAATCGGTGTTTTCATAATAATGAGAGGGGATTTATGTGTTTATGAGAATATAGCATGAATTTTATGTATTTGGCTTTTAACCAAATAATCTTTCAAAAGACGTAAGCTTGTTGTGAACATTCGGATTTGCATAACTCAAGTTTTGAACATTTAAAAGAGGTTTTCGTGTTCACGTCGTGAGTTATGGGATTATTGTGCTATAGTGAGAGATCTATATAGCTAGATGATCATTGTTCATACGTTAAATAATCGATATTGTATTCATGTATAAGAGATTTGAGTGGATATGATATTGGTTGTTATGATAAATTAGTATGAAACATAACTTAGAGATTTGTGTGTTTGTTGCTTTGTAATCATAACTATTATATTGTCCGATTTGCGCGTTAAATTGTTTATCCGATGTCTAGGGGGAGTGATCCCATTTGATTACATGTTTCCTTTTATCAAGAATCTTAGTAATCAATTCCTTAGGATTGTGTGTGTAGTTTTGGTAAACTTTTAGTCATTAATTTAGATTTTTCGTAGTTAAACCAATTTAAATACATAGCTAACTATTAACCGACGACTTATTATCATCATTCCACCAGATTGTCCCTGAGTTCGATACCCGGACTTACGTAAGATATACTAGTATACGATAGGTAATACTTGCCTATTTGTCCGCTAATTCTAGTTTATTTATTTCCATTTCTTAATTAAAATTAAGGTGTGCTAGCGGCACATCAAGTTTTTGGCGCCGTTGCCGGGGACAATAACGGTGATTTTGAAAACGATTGAACGTTTCTATATTAGCGATCCTTTCGGGGATTTATCCCCGAAAGTTAATTTCATTGTCTTTATTTTATTGCATTATCAATTCTTGTTCGAGATTACCCGTTTGGTTTTCCTTTCTCTTGTAGAAGTTTATGAACCGAAATCTCCACTCGGATCTAACCGAGCCATTGACGGATCCGGAGAGATTGATTCGAAGGAAGAATAAGCAAAAGGAAGGAGAACCCTCGGTTGAGCAAGAAACACCATCAACACCACCATCCGTGTCTCCAATTATAAATAGAAAATTTTGAGGCTTCGGGACAAAGAACCAAACCCGAAGTCGAAGCCAAGATGGCGGAGGAAGACAATCGAACCATGAGGGAACGTTCCAAGGCGACCAACATCGGGTCGGGATCGGCAATCATACGCCGTCCCGTTCAAGCGGCACATTACGAGATCAAAACGAATTATCTCCAATACCTAAACCAAATGTGCCCTTTTGATGGTCTTGACTCCGATGACCCGAATGCACATCTTACACGGTTCTTGGACGTTTGTGATATGATCAAGATTCGGGAGATGCCCGAAGAATCCTTGTATCTTCGTTTGTTCCCATACACGTTGAGGGGAGCCGCACAAACGTGGTTTGAGTCACTTGCGCCACAATCAATCACAACATGGGAGGAACTTGTTGACCGGTTCCTAATGCGGTATTTCCCTCCCTCCAAAACTGCTCGTTTAAAGAATGATATTAGTAATTTTTTGCAGGAAAGCGAGGAATCATTATATGAAGCATGGGAACGATACAAGGGGCTTTTGAGGAAGTGTCCACATCACGGATTGGATACATACAACCAAGTGTACACATTCTATACCGGTCTTTTGATTTCAACGAGGCAAATTTTAGACTTGAATGCCGGTGGATGTGTAATGGATAAGAAGCCAAGCGATGCTTACAAAGCGATAGAGACCGCGGCCACTAACACTCATGAGTGGCATTTTTCAAGGCATAGAGTTGTACGCGGTGCTTTAAAGCATGGAGATGAGGTGAGTACTCTTAAAGAGGAGGTTGCTAAGATGGGTAAACAAATAGTCCAACTTCAAAACCCAAGATTAGCAAGTAATGTGTGTCAATTGTGTGACGGTCCTCATACCGCAAATGAGTGCACCAAGAGGTTGACACTTCTTAGTAGACAATCCACCATCAAGTCTATTCAAGAAGTGTGTCAACTTTGTGGAGGACCACACACGGCAAGGGATTGTGGGAGTGACGATGCGGAAAAACATTGGAAGAGGATGTTTTGTATTCGTATGGTGATAGATTTGACAATCAAAAGGGGAAACTAGCTTTTCAACCACCACATCAACAATACTATAATCCCAATGTTGACAATCGGAATCATCCAAATTTCCGATGGCGTCAACCAAATGACCAAGCTCCGGCGGTACCACCGGGATTTGAGGGTGCTAGTTCCTCCAACCCCAACCAAAGAAACAATTCATACCAACCTCGTCACCCAAACACCGCCCAATACTAATCCCGCCAACCCAATCAACCAACCAATACATCGCAACAGCCATACCAAGCTACAAATACTACCACTCCATCAGCCGAAACCAAACCCACCCTTGAAGATATAGTGAGGGGACAACAAGCTTTCATTCAAAACCTTGAAAAGCAAATGGGGCAACTCACTCAATTACTTCTTGATAAGGAAAGGGAAAAGGGTACATTGCCTTCCAACACGGAAGTCAATCCGAAAGAGCATGTCAAAGCAATCAGTTTGAGGAGTGGTAAAATTCTTGAACCTATTTCTAATTCAGTTTCAAATGATCTTGTTGTTGATGATGTGCAGGTTGAACCGGAAGAGGAGGCAACAAAGGACGAGGCACAAACTTCAAGCCCACCAAGTACCGTGCAAGTCCAACCTCCTATCGCAAAAGAAATCCCGATTGCCAAGCCGAAGGCACCTTTTCCTAGTCGGTTAAAAAGGGAAAAGGATGAGGCCCAATTTTACAAATTCCTTGAGCTATTTAAACAATTGCATATTAATTTACCTTTTATTGATGTTATCTCACTAATGCCTACTTATGCTAGGTTTCTCAAGGATATCATCACCAACAAGAGGAAGCTCGAAGGAATCTCGGCTGTGGTAATGAACGAGGAATGCTCGGCGGTGCTTCAAAACAAACTACCTCAAAAGCTAACGGACCCAGGGAGTTTTACTATTCCTTGCCACATTGGTAGTTTAGTTATCACGAATGCACTTGCGGATCTCGGGGCAAGCATAAATTTGATGCCCACTTCTTTATATGAAAAATTGCATTTAGGAGATCCGCAACCGACTAAAATGAGCATTCAATTGGCCGATCGGTCAATAAAGTATCCAAGGGGAGTAGTTGAAAATGTGCTTGTTAAAGTTGATAAATTCGTGTTCCCCGCGGATTTTGTGATCCTAGATATGGAAGAAGATAGTCGTGTACCCTGTCACATCCTTGCTTCAAAACACGCTTGCTTATCCCAGGAATAATAATAAATACAAAAAGCTAAATAAAACATTACAATAAGTCTTGCACTACACATGCTTGCTTGCTTGCTTGCTTGCTCATTTGCTTTAATACCCAGAAAGAACGATGCACAATTGAGACATTTCACGCAGAACAGAGATGCCACCACTATGGGTTTACCGCTGACAGATGATCAATCTGTGATACGGGGCTAGCTACCCGTATAATGCTCAAGGGATAGTGGTGAACATCAGAATTGCTTGCTCGCTAAATATAATGCTTATGAGATGCACAAAGAAACGCTAACACAAGGTTTGCTGTATAGTATGCAGAACAATAAACAGATAGCAGATAAATATGCATATTAATAGATCAAATGTAAGATCCGGCTAAGCTGGGCATCACCTGTACCACAGTGTTCGCCTTCACTCACAAAAGTCTATTGAATTCCAAAGAAGTCACATAGAAGCAATTTATGTCTCAATTTCATATAAAACATGTAAACAAGAATAACTGTTACTCACAGTACTGAAAATGCTTTGAAACGCTCTGAAATACTTGCTCGGGCTTATTTACGCTTTAAATTGCTTTATAATGCTTGCACTTGCTTATCTAGGCTTTATTATATTCTGGCACTGGCTTTGGCTCGCAACTGGGCTAAACGGCTTATGTATAATATCTGAAGTTCAATATTACAGAACATGTGCTAAATTAATATTGCTAGCTCAATGTTCCAACATCTCTAAGCCATAACTTCTAGCTAAATATTTTGCTAATTATTTTGCTAATTTATGCGTTGTTCGTAAATTTTATCAATTAAATTCGAAATTTAGGGGCTAGATTCGAATCTGAGCATCAGATTCGAAGTCAGATTCGAATCTGAGTAACAAACTCGAAGCCAGACTCGAACTAGGTTAGATTCGAAGCCAGACTCGAACAGGGAAGGGGTTAGATTCGAACCTCATTCGAATCTGAGGATAGATTCGAGAACCATATCTCGAATCTAGCTCTATTCGAGTCTGTTCTTGGCATTTCGAGTCTGTTCTATACATACTCGAGTTTGTTCATAAACTACAGTTTTAAACATGCATTTTCAAGCCTCAAATCCACAAATAATCTAAGTAATAAGCCTCGGTTTAGTTATATTATACATAATCTATCATATTCTAGTAAAACCCATGCGAAATTAGCTTTAAATCACCTGTAAATGATAGATTCGAATCTCATATCTTCAAAACCGAAAATGCAGAAAAAGAAAAGATCGATTCTTACCTCAAATCCGTATGAAATCGTACATGCAATAGGAGATTCACGTAGTACTCTTCGAGATCTTTCCGTTAACGTATAGAACACGAGATTTGGCCGGTCGGTTTGGGAGAAAAGCTAGAGAGAAGTTCAATTCTAGAGAGAGGAGCTCTGGAGTTGCTAGATAAGTTTTGCAAAAGTGAGAAAATGTAACTCCCGACTCCTATTTATACTAAATCTCGAAATTACACCATTTTACGCAAATTGCTCAAAATTACTAAAAATAAAAATGCAAATAAAAAGCAAGGTGTTATAGTATGAGCCCACCACGCTTGCACTTCGTCCTCGAAGTACCTAAGGCTCAAACAGATGCGGATATCGAACTCTCATGTCCTGCTCAGATTCCCAGTTCTGAGAAGTTCCGTGAGAAGTTCTCCATTGCACCAACACCATTGCTACCTCTCGATTTCTCAACTTCTTCATCTTTGTCTCTAGAATGACTTCAGGCTCGTCACATTGCAGCTTCTCATTAATCTTATAAGTCAGATGATCGGCCCACTTTTCTCTGTCATCTTCTTTGCACTTCCTTAGTTGCGAAACGTGAAACACGGGGTGTATGTTGGACAGTTCGCTTGGCAAGTCCAACAGATAAGATTGAGTTCCAACACGCTCGGTGATCTTGAAAGGACCAACGAATCGTGGTGCTAACTTGCCACGCTTGCCGAATCTGAACACACCTTTCATCGGCGAGACTTTTAATACAACATAGTCGTCCTTCTGGAATTCTAAAGGTTTATGGCGTCGGTCGTGATACGATTTCTGTCGAGATTGAGCAGTTTCCAATCGTTGACGTATGATTCGGATCTTTTCATTTGTCTGCTGAAGTAGCTCGGGACCGGCGATTGGTGCTTCACCGGCTTCATGCCAACACGTAGGAGTTCGGCACTTGCGTCCGTATAAGGCTTCGAAAGGTGCGGCTTTGATAGATGAGTGGTAACTATTGTTATAAGAAAATTCTGCTAACGGCAAGTGGTCATCCCAACTACCGCTAAACTCAAGAACACATGCCCGCAGCATGTCTTCGAGTGTAAGGATCGTACGCTCACTCTGGCCATCAGGCTGTGGATGATACGCTGTGCTCATTCTGATCTTAGTGCCTAATCCATCTTGTAATGCAGTCCAGAACCTCGAAGTAAATCGGCTGTCGCGTTCGGAAACAATAGACAGAGGCACTCCGTGTCGAGTAACGATCTCGTCTATATACAACTTGGCTAGTTTTTCAAGTGAATAGTTTTCGCGAATCGGAATGAAATGTGCGACTTTGGTTAGGCGATCCACGATAACCCATATTGCGTCGTGCTGTCTTCGTGTAGTCGGCAACTT
This sequence comes from Centrapalus pauciflorus, assembly GCA_020465985.1. Lineage (NCBI taxonomy): Eukaryota > Viridiplantae > Streptophyta > Magnoliopsida > Asterales > Asteraceae > Centrapalus > Centrapalus pauciflorus. Next base: position 71,346 of record JAANYP010001780.1, read on the forward strand.
CGTCACAAAATCCATCGTTATGTGATCGAACTTCCACTCGGGGATCGGTAAGGGCTGAAGACTGCCGTAAGGCTGCTGATGCTCCGCTTTGACTAACCGGCATGTAACACAATTATCGACATATTGGCCTACGTCTCTTTTCATACCGGGCCACCAATATTCGGCTTTTAGATCGTTGTACATCTTGGTGCTGCCAGGATGTACCGAGAAGTTAGAACAGTGGGCTTCCGAAAGAATTTTCTGTCGAACATTACCAAATTTCGGAACCCAGACACGAGTTTTGAAAAGCTTCAAGCCACGAGGGCTATCGATTAAGAATTGAAGTTGCCCTTTCATGTCCTCAGAGTTGAGGTTTTCTTCTTTTAGGGCTTCGGCTTGAGAAACGAGAATTTCATCAATCAGAGTAGATGAAAACGAAGTATGAGTCAAGGTATAGAGACATTTAGCAGAGTAGGATTTACGACTCAATGCGTCGGCCACCACATTCGCTTTGCCAGGGTGATAAAGAATATCACAGTCATAGTCTTTGATGAGTTCCATGGAGCGTCGCTGGCGCATGTTGAGCTCCTTCTGGCTGAAAATATACTTAAGGCTCTTGTGATCCGTATACAGCTGACATTTGGTGCCGTAGAGATAATGCCGCCATGTTTTCAACGCAAAAGTCACAGCAGCAAGTTCAAGGTCATGAGTCGGATGACTCTTTTCATGATCCTTAAGTTGGCGAGAAGCATATGCTATGACTCTGCCTCTTTGCATCAAAACACACCCAAGCCCTTGATATGAAGCATCGCTGAAGACCACAAAGTCTTCATTGCCTTCGGGTAAGGCCAGAATAGGTGCTTCGGTGAGTTTCTGCTTTAAAGTTCGGAATGAGTTCTCTTGAGCTTCTTCCCAAATAAAGGGAACATTCTTGCGAGTAAGAGATGTAAGAGGCATGGCTAGTTTTGAGAAGTCCTTAATGAATCGACGGTAGTAACCCGCCAATCCCAAGAAACTTCGGATCTCAGTAGCTGATTTGGGAGCTTCCCAATTTTGAATGGCTTCTATCTTAGAAGGATCCACAGAGATTCCTTCACCAGATATCACATGACCAAGGAATTGTATCTGATAAGATACAAGATTTGCAAGTTAACGCTGAGCATGAAATTTAAGAAAAGATAAGCTTAAAAATAAAATAAAATAAATAAATCGAGATTGCAAGCACCTGTCGCAACCAAAATTCGCCTTTAGAGAACTTGGCGTAAAGTCGCTCCTTGCGCAGCAACTCTAGCAGCTCTCTAAGATGCACAGCATGCTCAGCTTCAGTTTTCGAGTAGATGAGAATATCGTCTATAAAGACGATAACAGACTTATCGAGCATTGGTCTACAAACGCGGTTCATCAGATCCATGAACGCCGCAGGAGCGTTTGTAAGGCCAAAGGGCATAACAAGAAACTCGTAATGCCCATATCTGGTACGGAAAGCCGTTTTAGGGACGTCTTCTTCATGAACTTTGAGCTGATGATACCCAGATCTAAGATCGATCTTTGAGAAGTAACTGGCTCCCTGAAGCTGGTCGAAAAGATCGTCTATTCTGGGCAATGGATATTTGTTCTTTATTGTTACCTTGTTCAACTCCCTATAATCAATGCACATCCGGAGAGTCCCATCTTTCTTCTTAACGAATAAAACAGGAGCTCCCCAGGGAGATGAACTTGGTCGTATGAGTCCCTTGTCAAGCAATTCTTGCAATTGCTTCATCATTTCTTGCATCTCAGCAGGTGCAAGTCTATACGGGGCTCGAGCAATTGGTGCCGCGCCGGGCACTAAATCAATTCTGAACTCCACCTGACGGTCTGGTGGGAGTCCAGAGATGTCTTCGGGAAAGACATCGGGAAACTCGGAGGCTATCTGTACCTCGGCTAAAGTTTTCTTTTCAGACTTAGCATCTATTGCATATGCTAAGTATGACACGCAACCCTTAGCTATATGTTTCCTAGCTTTGACTACAGAAATTAAGCATAAGTCACCTTTCTTTCTGTCACCATAGATGCAGATACTGCGGCCATCCGGTGTAGTGAGCTTTATCAACTTCTTCTTGCAGACAATGTTGGCGTCATGATGATCAAGCCAATCCATACCGACGATGACGTCGAATTCATGAAAGTCCATAGGAATGAGGTCAAGTTGGAACGTGCAATTATCTAACAGAATTATGCAGTCGCGGTAAATTTTATCGGTGGACACGCACACGTTACTGGCCGTTTCGATATCAAATATAACAGGCAGAGTTGTCGGAGTAATTCCAAGCTTAGATGCAAATGCACTTGATATAAAAGAGCGATTGGCTCCTGAATCGAAAATAACTCTAGCAGGGATAGAGTTAACAAGAAACGTACCAGATACCACATCTGGTATTTCCTTCGCTTGCTCGGCTGTTATTTGGAATGCGCGATTCTGACTCCTAGTTGGCTCGTTACGGCGACTAGAACCTCCTCGCGATGTGCTATGCCGGGCCGGTTGATTTTGCCTTTGCTGTTGTTGTTGATGTTGTTGCTGAGGTCGGTATTGCTGCTGCTGCAATCGCGGATGATGCTCTGCACTCGGGTAAATCATGCTGAACGGATGTGTACATGCATGCTCATTATGTCCAGGGCGTAAACAATTGTTGCAAACTTTAACTCTGTTAGGACATTCTTCACTGCTATGTCCTATTTCATTGCACACATAGCACCTCACATCATTGGGGTTACAACGCCCAATGTGTGACTTCTGGCAGCGGCGACACTGCCTCGGCTCAGAATGTACCGCATATGATCGAGTTTGCTGTGCTGGAGGCGAGCTGAACTGTCGGTACTGAAACTGCTGTGGCTGAGAATATCTGGATGAAGATCCAGAATAGCTTCCGGTGCGCGATTTCTTGGGCGGTGATGGACATGTCGGGTTAACAGAGGAAGTAGGAACTCCTCCAGCTCGAATAAAATCCTGCTCGAGAATTCGAGCAGCTTCAACACAGTCAGCATAGTTGGTATATCCCCGGTGCTTCAAGAACTTCTGATATTCAGGATGCAGACCCATCAGAAAACGATCGATCTTTCGCTCTTCAGTAGCGACTTGATAGTCAGACAGCAAGCTTAGTCGGGTGAATTCAATCTCATACTCAGTCACCGATTTGGTTCCCTGAGTAAGAGACATCAGCTTCTCTTCCAAACGCTTCTTTTCATCAGCTGGGCAGTACTGACGAAAGAAAATAACTTTGAATTCATCCCAAGATAGGGACTTAATCCAGTTGGCTCCGTGCATGTTTTCCTGAGACCTCCACCACATAACAGCGCCACCCTCGAACAATGTAGTAGCAAAGCTGACCTTTGATTCCTCAGCGCAGTCACTAATGAGAAAAATCCGCTCGATGCCAGTAATCCACTCAAGCGCTTCGATCGAGTTTGCAGCACCCTTAAAAGGTTGAGCTCCGCAAGCCTTAAAGTAACGGAAGTTGCAGCCCTTAGGAGGGACTACAGGGGCTTCCTCCTCGTCGGTGTCATCATTTCGGCGTCCAGTGTCTTCATGCTGCTTCTTCTGGCGTTCTTCCCTTCGCCTAGTTTCGGCTTCATCACGAGCACGAAACTGTTCTTGCAAGAACTTAGCTTGACGCTCATTGTTCTCGTTAAGCATTGTTTGCATTATTTGCATGATCTGTTCAGGAGTGAGTCCACCTCCAGCTCCTTCACCAGATCCAGACATGTTCTGAAATTATATAAATAATACTTGCATAAGAATAGGCATAACTCCTATTCTACCCCATTTCCCAATTCCTAAAGCAAAGTCAAAGCCTATCTCAGGTCAAGTTAAAGCCTAGACATTCGAAGCTAATATCTTTGCTTAAAAGTTTGAGTCCATGTGTTATTGCTAACACTTGAATCCCTCAAACTAATGCTCTGATACCATCCTGTCACATCCTTGCTTCAAAACACGCTTGCTTATCCCAGGAATAATAATAAATACAAAAAGCTAAATAAAACATTACAATAAGTCTTGCACTACACATGCTTGCTTGCTTGCTTGCTTGCTTGCTTGCTTGCTTGCTCATTTGCTTTAATACCCAGAAAGAACGATGCACAATTGAGACATTTCACGCAGAACAGAGATGCCACCACTATGGGTTTACCGCTGACAGATGATCAATCTGTGATACGGGGCTAGCTACCCGTATAATGCTCAAGGGATAGTGGTGAACATCAGAATTGCTTGCTCGCTAAATATAATGCTTATGAGATGCACAAAGAAACGCTAACACAAGGTTTGCTGTATAGTATGCAGAACAATAAACAGATAGCAGATAAATATGCATATTAATAGATCAAATGTAAGATCCGGCTAAGCTGGGCATCACCTGTACCACAGTGTTCGCCTTCACTCACAAAAGTCTATTGAATTCCAAAGAAGTCACATAGAAGCAATTTATGTCTCAATTTCATATAAAACATGTAAACAAGAATAACTGTTACTCACAGTACTGAAAATGCTTTGAAACGCTCTGAAATACTTGCTCGGGCTTATTTACGCTTTAAATTGCTTTATAATGCTTGCACTTGCTTATCTAGGCTTTATTATATTCTGGCACTGGCTTTGGCTCGCAACTGGGCTAAACGGCTTATGTATAATATCTGAAGTTCAATATTACAGAACATGTGCTAAATTAATATTGCTAGCTCAATGTTCCAACATCTCTAAGCCATAACTTCTAGCTAAATATTTTGCTAATTATTTTGCTAATTTATGCGTTGTTCGTAAATTTTATCAATTAAATTCGAAATTTAGGGGCTAGATTCGAATCTGAGCATCAGATTCGAAGTCAGATTCGAATCTGAGTAACAAACTCGAAGCCAGACTCGAACTAGGTTAGATTCGAAGCCAGACTCGAACAGGGAAGGGGTTAGATTCGAACCTCATTCGAATCTGAGGATAGATTCGAGAACCATATCTCGAATCTAGCTCTATTCGAGTCTGTTCTTGGCATTTCGAGTCTGTTCTATACATACTCGAGTTTGTTCATAAACTACAGTTTTAAACATGCATTTTCAAGCCTCAAATCCACAAATAATCTAAGTAATAAGCCTCGGTTTAGTTATATTATACATAATCTATCATATTCTAGTAAAACCCATGCGAAATTAGCTTTAAATCACCTGTAAATGATAGATTCGAATCTCATATCTTCAAAACCGAAAATGCAGAAAAAGAAAAGATCGATTCTTACCTCAAATCCGTATGAAATCGTACATGCAATAGGAGATTCACGTAGTACTCTTCGAGATCTTTCCGTTAACGTATAGAACACGAGATTTGGCCGGTCGGTTTGGGAGAAAAGCTAGAGAGAAGTTCAATTCTAGAGAGAGGAGCTCTGGAGTTGCTAGATAAGTTTTGCAAAAGTGAGAAAATGTAACTCCCGACTCCTATTTATACTAAATCTCGAAATTACATCATTTTACGCAAATTGCTCAAAATTACTAAAAATAAAAATGCAAATAAAAAGCAAGGTGTTATATACCCCTTATCTTAGGGAGGCCACTTCACGAGCTATCATTGATGTGTTTGATAAAAAGCTTACATTGAAGGTCGGTAATGAGTCGGTCACATTTTCGATTGATAAGGTCATGCAACATGCATCATTTATGGATGACACTTGTTACCACGTGCACGCATTTGAAGAAGCTTTTGATTTTGATTTTTCATCTCTTTTGTCATACAACTCCAAGGACATCTACTCAATAGATGAAGGGAAAAAGATTGTTGATTTTGAAAAATTTTTGGAAGAGTCGACATCATTGTCGACCGTTGATCCACCCCTGTTTCCTTTGGATGTTGATTCCGTCTCTCATGATCATAATTCTTGTCGGGTTAAGTCATCTTTTGAAGACCCACCAATTCTTGAGCTCAAAGAGCTCCCAAGCCATCTCGAGTATGCATTCCTACTTGAGGAGTCTAAGTTGCCGGTTATAATTTCATCGAGTCTTTCGGGCGACCAAAAAATTAGACTCCTCGACATTCTTCGAGCCCACAAAGGGGCAATTGCTTGGAAAATTACCGACATCAAGGGTATTAGTCCTTCGTTTTGCACTCATAAAATTTTGATGGAGGAGGACTACAAACCCGTTGTCCAAAGACAACGTCGTTTGAACCCAAACATGATGGAGGTGGTTAAGAAAGAGGTAATTAAGCTTCTTGATTCTGGGTTGATATATCCGATCTCGGATAGCCCGTGGGTAAGTCCGGTACAAGTTGTGCCCAAAAAAGGTGGCATGACTATCGTTCAAAATGAAAACAATGAGATCATACCAACGAGAACGGTAACGGGATGGCGAGTATGCATCGATTATCGCAAACTCAACGATGCCACCCGTAAGGATCACTTTCCTTTGCCGTTCATGGATCAAATGTTAGAACGATTGGCCGGAAATCAATTCTATTGTTTTCTAGATGGATTTTCGGGATATTTTCAAATTCCCATCAATCCCGATGACCAAGAGAAAACAACTTTCACTTGCCCATATGGAACCTATGCTTATCGTCGGATGCCTTTCGGGTTGTGCAACGCACCCGCCACTTTCCAAAGGTGTATGATGGCAATTTTTCATGATATGATTGAGAGCTTTATGGAAGTTTTCATGGACGATTTTTCGGTTTATGGAGACTCATTCGATTCATGCCTAGCAAATCTTGATCGCATGCTTGCTCGTTGTGAGGAAACAAATCTCGTTTTGAATTGGGAGAAGTGTCATTTCATGGTACAAGAGGGTATTGTCTTGGGACACAAGATCTCAAGTGTGGGAATTGAGGTAGATAGAGCCAAAATTGATACTATCTCGAAGCTTCCTCCCCCCACAAATGTGAAAGGCATTAGAAGTTTTCTCGGTCATGCGGGCTTTTACCGTCGGTTTATTAAGGATTTTTCAAAGATTACACGCCCGATGACCCAACTTCTCGAAAAGGACACCCCGTTTGTCTTTTCCAAAGAATGCCAAGAATCTTTCGAACTCCTCAAGGATAAGCTCACACACGCTCCTATCATGATAGCTCCCGATTGGTCCCAACCTTTCGAGCTTATGTGTGATGCTAGTGATTTCGCCGTAGGGGCCGTTTTGGGCCAACGAGTCAATAATCACTTCCAACCGATTTATTACGCAAGTAAGACACTAACGGATGCCCAAGAGAATTATACTACTACCGAGAAGGAACTTCTCGCCGTTGTCTTTGCGTTTGATAAATTTCGGTCCTATCTCGTGTTGTCCAAAACTGTGGTGTACACTGATCATTCGGCTCTTCGGTTCTTGTTTTCTAAACAAGATGCAAAACCCCGTCTTATCCGTTGGATTCTTCTTCTACAAGAATTCGACATCGAGATTAAGGATAAGAAAGGAGCCGAAAATCTCGCGGCCGATCACCTCTCCCGTCTTGAAAATCTTCTAAATCTTGAAGGGCTTCATGATTCATCCATCAATGATAAATTTCCGGATGAATCCCTGATGAAGCTAGTTGTTGATTCCGAGGCTCCTTGGTTCGCCGACATTGCCAATTATCTAGCTTGTGGTATAATAGTCAAAGGCATGTCGTTCCAACAAAAGCGAAAGCTTCTCTCCGATTGCAAATATTATTTTTGGGAGGACCCTTTTCTTTTTCGAGTAGGCGCGGATCAAGTGATTCGCCGTTGTGTGTTTGGCAAAGAGTGCCAAGAAATACTCCATCACTGTCACATTGGACCGACAGGTGCTCACTTGGGACCAAGTAACACCGCCAAAAAGGTGTTCGATTCTGGTTTCTATTGGCCGACCATTTATAAAGATTCATACTCCATGGTCCAAACTTGTGACCAATGTCAAAGATCCGGAAACGTCTCCAAACGAGATGAAATGCCCCAAAATCCGATTCAAATTTGTGAGGTCTTTGATGTTTGGGGGATCGATTTCATGGGGCCGTTCCCCCCTTCTCGTGGAAATAAGTACATTCTCGTGGCCGTTGACTATGTTTCTAAATGGGCCGAGGCTCAAGCTTTGCCCTCAAACGATGCCCGAGTTGTACTCAAATTCTTGAAAAAGCTCTTCTCCTGGTTTGGTGCTCCTAAGGCCTTAATTAGTGATCGTGGAACACACTTTTGCAACTCACAGATGGAAAAGGTCTTAGCTCGATATGGTGTGAAACATCGCACCGGCACTTCATATCACCCACAATCAAGTGGGCAAGTCGAGGTCACGAACCGTGGATTGAAAAGAATCCTAGAGAAGACGGTTGGAAACAACCGTAGGGAGTGGTCCGATAAGTTGGATGACGCACTTTGGGCGTTTAGAACAGCTTTTAAAACTCCGATCGGCACCACTCCCTTTCGTTTGGTATACGGGAAATCTTGTCATCTTCCCGTCGAGATTGAGCATAAGGCGTTTTGGGCCTTAAAAGAATGCAATCTTGATCTTTCCTTATCCGGTGAGCTACGAAAGGCTCAATTGCTTGAATTGGATGAATTACGACTCCAAGCCTATGAAAACTCAAGCATTTATAAGGAAAAGACCAAGAATTTCCACGATGCTCATCTCAAGAATCGTTCCGACATCCGTGAGGGGGACCTGGTTTTGCTATTTAATTCTAGATTGAAACTTTTTCCCGGAAAGTTGAGATCTCGGTGGTCCGGCCCTTACACCGTCCATAAGGTATTCCCGTATGGCACTTTCGAATTGCTTGATCCTAACGGCAATGAAACCTTTAAAGTGAATGGCCAACGGTTGAAAAAATACTTCGAAAATTCGGATGTTGTTGGTGAGGATGTCGAAGCCCTCACATTGTTGCGTATCGAAAATTAAAGAGGAGGCCGAGTCAAGCTTAAGACTCGAAGTTAAATAAGCATGTCTTTCGATTCTGTTCACTGTTGTTTCGTTTCTGCTTTTCTGTGGTTTAAAAAAAAATCGAAAAAGTCGGGGTTGTTGGCTTGGTTCATCTTGTTTTAATTTTCTGGGGTAAATAGTGCAGTTCTGGGTTGAACTCGCCGAGTTCTTGTCATACTCGCCGAGTTCCCTCGCAGATTTTGATTCTGGAATTTGTTGAACTCGCCGAGTTCTGGTCACAAACTCCCCGAGTTCTACGCAAAATAAACATTCTGGAATCCGAGTGAACTCGCCGAGTTCGGCTAGTACTCGCCGAGTATTGGTGTTTGTGCAGATTCTGTTTCGATGCTCATATCAAAAAAATAATAAATAAAAAAAAATAATTTAATTTTTCAGTCAAAAAGAGCATTTCGAGGTCTGACACCCGCAGGGGAACTCGCCGAGTTCCCTTCCTACTCGCCGAGTTCTCACCGACTTTAACCCTAATTCAGTTTTATTTTTTTTACCACTTTTTGAAAACCCTCTCATCCTCTCCTCTCTTCTTGTGCGCCGACAGCCTCCCAAAACCCACCATTCTTCTCCGTTTTTGGCTAGTTTCTCCCCAAATCTTCGTAGGTTTGTTTCCCTATTGTCAAATACAAGTGTGCGAGTCGTTTTCGGGTGTTTTTGACTCATCTCCACCGTCATCCGCCGCCGTTCGCCGCCACCGCCTCGCCGGAATTTCGCCGGATTTTCTACAAATTCTACTCCTCCGTCTCATATCTATTTCTTGGTACATTCCTTGTTCCTTGTAACGAAATTGCAAGAATTTCTCATGCTAATTTTTATTTTGGTTTATTTTCTTTCTTTTTAATGTATTTTTGTTGAAAACTTCATGTTAATATTCTACATTCTTGTGTTGTGTTGTGCTTAGTTAATTTTTTTTCTTGCTAGTGGTGCATTTTTTATTTTCTTATGTTAATTTATATGTTTAGATTTTAGGAATTTTGTGGTAGATCTTGAATTTTTTTTTGTATGTGTTACGTAATTAAACTTTTATGCTTATTTTTAGTTGTGTAGTAGTTTAGTTTAATGGTTTTGTTTGTAGAAGTTTCTTATAATGTTTGTGTTTAGTAAATTTAAAGTATGTATGTTTAGGCCAGATTTTTATTTTCTGTTCGTTAATTGTTAGTTGATACTTTGGTAATTATTGTCAACTTGCAAATTTATTATGTATTTTTTTTTATGTTCTTATAGATCATTTGTGTTTTTTTTTCAAAATTTCATGTTTTCAAATTCACATTATTGAGTTCTGTTTTGTACGTGTTATTGCATGCAAGTATGTTTTGTCGTGTAGCTATTTTTAGGTTGTGTCTTTGTCGTCTAGTGCATGCATAGTATCTTATTTCAGTACTTAGTTTATTTTTGTTTAGTTTTCTGTGCTTTGTGTTTCTTTTATTTTTGATGATAGTCTTTCTTATTTTTAGTTAAATTTTGCATGAGAGATCACTTTGGGATTGCCAATTGGAAAGACATATGTCTTCTTGCTTTTCACGCATGATATGTTGATTGAGTCTTGTAGTTGTAGTTATCTCGGTTATTTTGTAAGATGTCGGGATGTAGTCCCAAAAATAAGTGTGGGAATGGTTGTACTAAATGCTGTGGTTTTCTTTAGCCCTTCATAATTTTAATGCTAAAGTGTTGCTCAAATGCTCACCCTCGCTCCTCCATTATGATACAGATATGTCGGGCGCACCGAAACGTGGTCGAGCAAGTACTTCTCGCCAACGGGCACCCTCCCCGGATTCGGACTCCGGTAACGAGGATCTTCAAGTGCGGATGATTTATAACCCCAATCATCCGTATTTGACTTTTTCCGGAGTCCCAAATGCACAACGGCGGGAATATCGGGAGTTGCTGCTTAGCCTGGCGAGTCGAGAACTCGACTCAGGGAGGTACCTGAATTGGGACTTCCTGGGTGGGTTTAATGCGATCCGCCCCGTCCGAACCTCCCGGAGCGATTGGAGGCCACGTTTTCCGTTGTGCATGGAGCATTCACGTCCCGGGCCTGGTTTAATCTTGTCAATATAAGAGAGCCCGTGTATGCCGAGTTATGCTTAGAGTATTTCTCGACATACTCTTTTAGCGAGGCCATTACAAATATGAAGGCCCGGGACACCATCCGTTTCAGGCTCGGGGGAGCGAGCCGAGCTATGTCTGTGCTAGAGCTGTGTCGGCGTTTGGATCTTTACTCGGATTCAAATGTCCGAAATCCGGATGTTGATGACTACCTGTCTGTGGGGATTAGCAAGGCACCGGCGACTTTTGATTATGCCGGTTTCTGGGGCGATATCACCTTGGGTAACTACAATGTATCACGGGCCTACGAGTCCAAGCTTCGCGATCCCTTCCATCGGCTTCTTCATCGATTCATCACTGTAGACGGCTTCATTAGGAAGGAGGGTCAGGAAAAAATTACAAAGCCTGACCTTTGGTTACTTTACTCCCTTCTTCATCCGGAAGAATTCGTGTCCCTCCCTTACCAGTTGGCGGTGTATTTTTTGCACGTCGCCACGGGTCGCACTGGAGCCAGCGCCGTATGCGGCGGGCGGTTTATTACCCGCCTGGCTAAATCGTTCAATTTGCTAACCCCCTCGATGCTCCGAGGGCTCAGAGAGAGCGATCCGGCGGGAGACACGGATGAGTTATACTTCCGGCGAGCCAAGGTCTCGCAGATGCCTATGGGACGCAAAGAGCTGATACTGATGTGTCCGGTCCTTCCCCCGAACTATGTTCCTCCCCAGCGACAGCAACAGTTCCAGCAGCAGCAGCAAGAGCCACAACAGCAGCCGGAATCATCCCAATCATCTTACTTTAATTTCGGCCTGGGCCCCTATCCTTGGGATGCTAGGTTTGATCGCCTGGATGACTGCTTTGCTCATATGACTTTAGACCGGGATAGGCTTGAGGAAAATTACGGCCTGCTGCAGGAGCAGAATCATCTGCTCCGGCAGAACCTCAGCAACACCGACCACTTCGGGTCGGTGTATAATCAACAGGTCCAAGAGACAGGACGTTACCTGCAACATATTCAGACGTCCGTAGACAGTCTCTTTAGTGTCCAGCCTCCCGAGTACCAGCTTCAGCAGGCTCCGGCCCCGTCCCCATATCAGTATTTTCCTTACATGCCATGGGACGCACGCCAGTATCCCCCGCCGCCGCCCGAAGATGATTGACTCCCAGTTTTGCTGTTTTTTATTGACGGACTTGTATTTGATTCCCCCTCTATTTTTTTTATTGTCTGTACTGTACGGGCGTGATGCCCTTGAACAATTTTTATTTTTCTGTGCTTTGTTATTTAATTTACTTGCAGTACTTTTATTTAGTCTTTTGTTGCTAATGCTTAAGTTTGTAATTTATTCTCTTATGCTTGTTTTATATTTTTGTTTATGCTTGTCTTGCATTCTATTTCTTTCTTGCACAGATTTTGTCCAAGTTGGTGCGTCGTCCGGTTCATCACTTCTCGAGTTCTCCCTTCTTGCCATTCAGGGAGATTTCTCGACCCACTTGCTTTTATCATTGCTTTACTTGCTCTTTTACTTGTTTATTACATTGAGGGCAATGTATTTTTGTCAAGTGTGGGAATAATCGAACCATTGATGGTTCTCGAGTGATTCTTATGTCAAGCATTTTTATAGTTTATCACACATCACATCTTTTGTTAGAATGAAAATCTTGCGGCATTTCTTACTTATTTGTTCATATTTTTAGGCAAAAAAAAAAATTTTTGAGTCCCTTTTAAGCATGTTTAGGGATAAAAGCAACTCATTGATAAAAGGTTTGTTTTCAAAATTAGCATGGCTTGCACATTTTAACCCAACCAAGAACTTTCATTCGTGAGCGTTTGTGCCTTATTGAGCTTTAAGTATATATGATTTAGGTGCTCACAATTCGTTTGGTTTTATGTGTGATATTGTCACTTGTTGTATGCATGTTAGGACTTGCTTTTGCGATGCATCTCGGAAACACAATGATCAAGTTTTAGGCGGTTGTATGATAGAGGCATTTACGAAGCCTTTCTTTTGGCTTCCTTTTTCCTTTTCCAATTTTCCCGTTTGTTTTCTTTCCTAGCCCAATTGCCGTTAATTCAAGAAAAGTGCGTATGCTTTTATTGTTGAGGTGGCCGTTGTTAGGTTATTGTGGGCAAAGTCCACGTCAAAAAAAAAATCTAAAGAAAGTATAGCAAATAAGAAAGTCTCATAGAGACATTTGCTAATTTATTATCAAGATAGAAGTATCGATTCTTTTGTTCGACATTTGTTGGAAAAGAAAAGTTTTCCAGTTCGAGCCGGTTCTCGTGCTATTAGCCGCTCTTTTTCTTTTCTTTCAGTCTTTTTCCCTCTTTTCTTTCCCCTTTTTAAGCCCTCTTGATTTCCGCTTAGTTCTTGATCGAGTGTTGTAGATTTGAGGTTCTAGCAAGTTTATGTTCATGCATATTTCAATGTGTTACAATTGAGAGACTTTGTCAACCTAAACACGAGGGTTGAGTGTTCTTTTAGTGAGTTTCTGCCATGTTTATTTTGTTCTCAAAAAGTTTAGCATGTTTAGCTTATATCCCTACTTTATGTTTTAGTTGGTTCTTGAAATTATTTTTGTTTTCCTAGCTATGTGTTCGGTTAAGCCGGAAATGCCTTAGGATTTTCTTTCTTTGTCAAAATTTGTCGAATTATTATGCGTTCTCAATTTCAAATCTATATTTATGCTTGTGTAAGAGTTGCTTGAGGACAAGCAAAGGTTAAGTGTGGGAATGTTTGATATCGTCCAATTTGTACATGTTTTATCGGACGATATCTCGTGTTTTACATAGCTTTTTGGTTGATTTTCGTCCCAAACTCAATCTTATAGGTTTATGTTGTCATTTCTGGTGTTGGTTGAATAAATTGGATTGAAAAGAGCTGAAACCCGTGGAACTCGGCGAGTTCAGAATCTTCTCGACGAGTTCAAACCTAAACAGAATACCTGATCTGCAAAGAACTCGGCGAGTTCGGCGTCTTCTCGGCGAGTTCGCCTAATTCCAGAACCAAACTCATAAGAGGAACTCGGCGAGTTCAGCTCATTCTCTGCGAGTTCACCTGAATTCTGATTATTTCTGGAAATTCCTGATAATTGCCAGATTTAATAGGGAGCCGACAACACATGAACTCGGCGAGTTCATGTAACAAACTCGGCGAGTTCACCCTGTTTGAGATCAAATCAGGAGATGACAACTCATGAACTCGGGGAGTTCAGACCTTGAACTCGGCGAGTTCTCCCCAGCCTATAAAAGGAGAATTCTGCTCATTTAATGGGGACGAACTTTTACCAAATTTTTCACACACATTTTCTCTGATTTCTTGAGCAAGAAGGAAGGCAAGGAAGGCATTTAACTTGGAGTTTTGGTTCAAAGGATTGCATCTTCATCAACATACGTTATTAGGGGAGTTTTTCGTATACTTAAGTTTATCTTAATGTTTGAAATACTTGCTTATTGTATGATAGTGTTTTACTCCATTAGCATGGAGTAGTTTTGCTATGTAATCATTTGGGTAGCAAACCCTAGACATTGGATGATTTATATTTGTATGTAATCGGATTATATATCGAAGTTTGCGTATTTTGAATGAAAATCTTGTTATTATGTTTAGACTTGTTAAACTTGCTATGAATGCTTTATTATTTCCATAACGAGAGTTCGAAATAGTTGGTATTTGTTTTTGATAAACCAAACACTTTGGTGAGGTTGAATCTTTCTACTAGAGATGGTGAAAGAGTAGGTTTAATCGGTGTTTTCATAATAATGAGAGGGGATTTATGTGTTTATGAGAATATAGCATGAATTTTATGTATTTGGCTTTTAACCAAATAATCTTTCAAAAGACGTAAGCTTGTTGTGAACATTCGGATTTGCATAACTCAAGTTTTGAACATTTAAAAGAGGTTTTCGTGTTCACGTCGTGAGTTATGGGATTATTGTGCTATAGTGAGAGATCTATATAGCTAGATGATCATTGTTCATACGTTAAATAATCGATATTGTATTCATGTATAAGAGATTTGAGTGGATATGATATTGGTTGTTATGATAAATTAGTATGAAACATAACTTAGAGATTTGTGTGTTTGTTGCTTTGTAATCATAACTATTATATTGTCCGATTTGCGCGTTAAATTGTTTATCCGATGTCTAGGGGGAGTGATCCCATTTGATTACATGTTTCCTTTTATCAAGAATCTTAGTAATCAATTCCTTAGGATTGTGTGTGTAGTTTTGGTAAACTTTTAGTCATTAATTTAGATTTTTCGTAGTTAAACCAATTTAAATACATAGCTAACTATTAACCGACGACTTATTATCATCATTCCACCATATTGTCCCTGAGTTCGATACCCGGACTTACGTAAGCTATACTAGTATACGATAGGTAATACTTGCCTATTTGTCCGCTAGTTCTAGTTTATTTATTTCCATTTCTTAATTAAAATTAAGGTGTGCTAGCGGCACATCAGCAGCATCAACATTACGTTACATACATACATACATACATACATATATATATATACACACACACACACACATATACATACATACATCTAATTAAACTCACAGCAGCAACAACATTACGAATATACATACATACATGTAAATCGCTAAGTGTAATGTGTGTGAGTTTCAGTCTAATTAAACAAGTAGGCACAACAGCAGTACCAAGCAGATACATAGTCGGCCTAATTAAACAAGACACAACAGAATAGCAGTAAAAAGCAATTCCATAACCATGACCAAGTAATTATGAATCGATTAATAGAATTAGAGACATGAAAGAAAACAGAAATATGAACACATTTAAATCTCGGATTGGGAAATCAATCGAGGAGTAGAACGATCAGAGGGAGAAGGCCGGATACCTCCAAAATGGGAAATCGAACGCCGCGCAGAAGAGGTGGTGGTCGCCGGAGGAGGAATAGTTGCAGAAACGGTGGTCTGATGATCGACGAGGGAGAGGGATCAAGAGGTTGAAGATGGAGAAGGTGAAACGTTTTTTGATCGACGAGGGAGAGGGCCGGATAGTACGTACGTAGTTGAAAACTTGATAAAATTAGCGGTTTCTCATCTAGATGATAATAATTATTAAATTATTAATTTAAAACTTCAAATCTTATCTTATAATATATATATTATGTAAAAGTGTTTTTTAATTGTTTTTATATTGTTATTCTTTTTCTTAAAAAATTTAATTAATTTCTATGTATGACCTTCTAAATTTAAATATAAAAAATAAAACATGTATTATCAAATCTTGTATTTTGTTAATCCTAAGAAATCAGGCATTGACTTTTATGTGTATTTTTTAATCAAAATTTCAAAACAAGAAAAAAAAATAGTATTAACACTTAAAAACACGTAATATTTTTTTCACTATAAATGCAACACTCAAAAAAATGTTTTTTTTTAAAATGTGTTTCTTTTTCTTCATTATAGATGCAACACTCTAAAATGTGTTGCATTTTTTTCATTATAAATGCAACACTCTAAAAATGTGTTGGTTTTTTTCATTACAAATGCAACACTCTAAAAATGTGTTGCATTTTTTATTGAAATATGCAACACTTTAAACAAATGTTGCAATTTTTAGTAAAAATTGCAACACTTTAGAAAAATGTTGCATTTTTTTAATAAAAATGGCAACACTTTAAAAAGAGTGTTGCATTAAATCATTATATGCAACATTTTTTGTCAATATGTTGCTTTAGAGCGAACTTACATAAAAAAGCAACAGTTTTTAAATTTGTTGCATCAAAAGTGTGGCCTTAGCTTCAAAATGTAGTAGTGTTTGTTATTTTTAAAATAAAATAAAAGACAAACATAATTTATTATTTCTAATATCTATACAGATTAATAAATGCAAAAGATAAATACAATTATTTATAAAAGATAAATACAATATATTATTTCTTATATATTTAAATATTAATAAGTAGATAAGATTATTATTTTTAAAATAAAATAAAATAAAAGATAAATATAATTCATTGTTTATAATATCTATAGATATTAATAAATATAAAAGATAAATACAATATATTATTTCATATATCTTTAAATATTAATAAATAGATAAGATTTAAATCTACATCTAAATTATATCTTTTATATATATATATATATATATATAGATTTAGGTTCAAGTGAGTACCACCTCTAATGCAGCGCACCAGAAGGTACCACCCTTAAAAGTAATTTTTTTGAAATTTTTTTTCATGAACATGTTCTAATTAACATTACACAGATCATATGTGAATTTCACGCAAATCCGAACACTCTAAGTGCATGAAAACACACATCACATAAATGCATGTTCACATGTCTTCAAAATTATGTATGTGTGTGTTCACATCATTTTTTAGGAGCTAGGAGATGTGAATGTATGTGAAATTTACATACGATCTTCATAATGTTAATTAAAACATGTTTATGAAAAAAAAAATTTAAAAAGTTTTTTTAAAGGTGGTACCTTCTGGTGCGCTGCATTTGGGTGGTACTCTCTCGAACCATATTCTATATATATATATATATATATATATATATATATATATATATATATATATATATATATATATATATATATATATATATATATATATATATATATAGAAAAGATATATTATTTGTTTATAGACTTATTAGCATACATTAAAATAATAAATACAAATCATATCAACAATATTTAATATATAGTACAGTTTTATAACATTTTATTTATTATAAAATATGTGTATAACATTATATTTCACGTAAATTAAAATTTCAATTTATATCGATTAAATTTATATAAATTTACAAATAAAAAAAATTCAAAATAATGTTAAGAAAAGTAACTAGTACAATAAATAAATAATATATATGACAAATAATTATACTTTTATTTTATTTATTTAAGAATTAACGTTATATGCTTTAATTTTAATTTTGCACACGTTTTATTTAACCAATTATTTATTAATTCATAAACTAGTTATTACTTAATTTAAAATAAAAACACCTTCATTTACATGAATATTCACAATTCAAGGAGTATGTTTTTGTAGGATATTCACTTGTTCTCAAATCTCAATTGCAGTCTGATCACTTTCATTGTCTTATTTATTTACGTACATAATAAAAAATAAGAAGCAAATAATTATTATTATTTGTAATAGCCACACACACACATATCATATAACAATCTCATTAGCTCTTTTATGCAACAAGCTTATTCACTTTGATTTTCTTCTTTTTAAGCTTCTTCTCCAAATCCTTTACTCTTCCTGTAAGCTCTTTTATCACCTTCACTTGTTCATTCCCTGCTTTCATTAGCTCCTCCACCGCCATCCGCAGCTTCTCGTTCTCCTCCTCCGTTACCTTCTTCTTCCGTTCATCACCCGCAATCCTAATCCAACGACCTTCTTCTTCTTCTTCTTCTTCTTCTGTTGACGCAATTCGAGTTTCTTCCCGCTTTTTTACTTTTTCACAATCCATGCTTTCAATTTCTGTTTTCGAATCCTTCTCTTCCTCTTTCGTTACCTTCTTCTCATCACCGCCAATCGGAATAGGACTAATAGGATGAGCTTCTTCTCTTGATATAATTCCAACTTCCATGCGAGATTCTTCCGAATCCACTTTATGATCAGAATCCATGTTTTCAATTTGTGTTTTCGAATCCTTCTCTTTCTCCATTGAAGCCTCTGTAGAGCTCTCGACATCATCATCCACCTTTGGAGCTTCTTCTGTTGACACTGTCAAGTCCTCCTGAATTCCGTTCACTGCTTCTTCAGGATGTAAATCAGCCTTCGCCTCCACCCTGTCCACCGTGCTAACATCCTTCTCCATCTCAGCCGAACCAACGACTTCTATGTGCTCATTATAACAATTTTGCATATTACCATCCTCTCCAGATTCTTCGGCTTTGACTTCAGGATACCCACTAGACACCACACGTTCAACATCGCTGCTTTCAAATTGGGATCTTCCCTGATCAAAATTTTCGTGGTTCACTGGCTGATCAATCTCGGGCATCTCCTGTTGATTGTTTGCAAGTGCTCTGGAACTCTGTTGGTTTTTCAAATCCACCGGTGGCTCGAGATTGATATCAGTCATATCACAAACTTCTGCACCACTATCATCTTGAGATCCTGCAGCTTCTACCCGACTACCAGATTCCGCTTGTGCCTGATCAGACTTCTCTTGGATCTCATCCGACACATGAAGTTGGTTGTTATTAAGCTTTTCCATGCTTGGTTCAACCTGTTGCTCGGGCGTGATAACATGAGTTCCGTGTTCAGAATCTGTAGATTCAACTTCATGATTCTCAAATATATCCGAATCTAAGTCGTTACTATCAGATCGAGCTTGTGTCTGTTCAAACATGTCTTGAACGGCATCATCTACAGGCTGATCGTTTGACACCTGAAGCTGATTGAGCTCTTTGGTGCTCTGATCGCATACAGATGTAGGTTCTACTACATGATTCTCAGGTAAACCCGAACTACAATCTAGATGTTTGACATTGCCATCTGATTGGACTTGTGCCTGATCAGACTTCTCATGGTCAGCAGTATCATCCAGAGGATGCACACCCTCACTTTGGGTTTCGGCCTTTACAGATGTTAGCGAATCGAGCTTCTCTTGTAAACCCACAAGTTCCTTTGCAACTGATTTTCTAACGTCTCTAACAACTGGATGTAGACCCTGAAAATTAATATATCAAATCAAAACACTAGTATCAGAACCCTTTGTTTTGGTAATCATTTATGATATTATCATGACAAGATCACCATCGATAAATACAAAGAACAGATTAAAATAAACAGATTACTTTAGAAATGAAATGTCTGTAATATGAATACCTGGATGGTGTCTAGCTTTAACAGAAGGCTCATTATGGTTTCTCCGATAACCAATTTTTGCTTGTCATCGATGCAGATGGTGGAGGTGGATGATTCCAGATCCCTAATACGATTTCTCAGCTCGACCACCTGTTTATTAACTACAGCGATTTGCCTCAATTTCATCAATGGCTGTGATTTCCTCACTTCAAAGCCACGATACACAGACTGTATGATCAAAGCTGCTTCATGTTCCGACAATATCTTCTTCTCCGCTTTGCAAGATTCACAATTACCCGACTGGTCTTGCATCATTTCCTTTTCACATTCACTTTCCTTCCGTTCACCCTGATCTTTGATTTCTAGATATTTTTGTACATTCTCATAAAGGTCAGCAAGGCTATCACCCTCGAGTTTATTGGCATCATTAATCACCTTGATGGTTTTGATATTGCCTTTAGGTTGCTCCTCCTTGCTCTTCTTTAAGCCTTCTGACAACTGTGTTTTCTGCTGAGAAGATTCTGAATCCTCTGCAAGACCTTGCATCGTTTCCTTTATACTTTCCTTCCCTTCACACTGATCTTTGATTTCTAGATCTCTTAGTACATTCTCACAAAGGTTAGCAAGGCTATAATTTTCAATCTTATTGGCATTGTTGGTCACCTCGGTGGTTTTGATATTGCCTTTAGTTTGATCCTCCTTGCTCTTCTTAAATCCTTCTGATGACTGTGTCTTCTGATGTGAAGATTTTGAATTGTCTGCAGGCGACTCATTTGATCTTCCTTTGTCAGCGGGAGGACTCGGCGAACGTGAAGTTTTCTTCTTTTTTGGCAGAGGATCGATGCGCAAACAAACAGGAGGTAATTTGGATGACCTCGGTGAATGCTTCCCCTCCATGCCAGTATCTGTTTTGTCCACGCTGGACTTTGCTTTTGTCTCAGTCGGGCTTTTCTTTTCCTCATCTGTCCCCAATTGTTTCACTGGAATCACCTTTTGGACAGCAAATTTTCTACCCATATCAGATTGAACCTCGCTGCCCAGTCCCTCATCGGTTTTCCTTGTTGGTTTCTTATCATCATCATCTCTGAAGGAAGGTAATTCCTTGTGGGCTACTAGATTGTGATCGTTCTCTTTGGAATCATTTCCCACTTCATTATTCTTATAAGGAAACCAAAATATCGGAAAATGGAAACGATTACGATCCTGATCACCCTGTTGTTCCTGTGTTGTTTCACTATTTCCACCTTTCTCCAAAGATTCAAGAGGTTTTAACAAAACAGGATCATGAGAAGGCTTCTCTTTTTCCTTGGCCTTTGATTCTGTGTCCATGTAGCCAGGTGGAACCCACATGATTGGATAAGGGTAGTCCTTCAACAAGACAGGAACCAAAGAGTTGCTTGTTTTCTTGTCAACTTCTGGCTCCTCTTCTTCAATCCTTAACTTCTTTTCGTCCTCCCGATGATTGCATCCACCGCAATGACGAGGGACGTGGTTGTTTTTGTCATAATCATACCTTGGCTGCTCGATCGAATAATGTGGTGGTGGAATAGAGTAACCAGGGTAAGCTCCTGGAAATGGAGGATAGAATCCATACGATGGTGGTGTTGGTGGTGGTGGGTAGTGGGAGTAAGGAGGCCGGTAACTGTACGGACAACCACCAAAACAACCATGGTTGCAACAATTATGATATTCATGTGGGACTGTATGGTAATGGTTGCCACCATATGGCCAAGGTTGATAAGGTAAACTCAGGTTGCTAGGATCCATCTTCATATGAGATGGGTTGGCATAATGCATTGGGCTAGTGTGATGGGGATATGATTCTGTCCACCTGTAAGCAGGATACATCACCACCAGCTTTACGTAACAAATACGACTAGCAAATTGAAGTTTCTAAAGTAGTTTAACACCTGAAATTAACAACCAAAGATTAGCCATTGTAGACAAAACAGAACATTAAGTGTAGATTGAACTACAATACACATTTTCAATTTGGTCAATTGGATGTTGGATCTAAAAGCAAACTTATTTAGGATGGATTTTAGGGAAAATATTACAACTACAATTTCCGATCCGAAACCAAGCAAACACCATTCTAAACCATATTAATCATCAGAACCATACAATCACCATATTTTAGAAGGGTCACAATGCTAATCAACAAAAATAATCAAAACCAAAACGAAAAATCAAATAAATAACAATAATTAATATTCTATAAGAAAGGTACTCTAGAATGTTAGAGTAATAACTGTTAAATGTTAATATCCACTACAATTACATACACCATGAACAATGATCACGGTTTCCTATTTTAGAAACAAAAAGCCAGCACTGTCATAAACAAGGAAAATTTGTATAAAACTGAATCTTACTTAATGTGAAATTTTGTTCTGGTATCGTAATTCATCATTTAAGGGACTCAACTTTGAAAACAAAGATTTTTTGAGGTCCAATATTATAATTCGATCTCCAGAACAGAAACCAGTAAATCTGAAATTAGAGTAAAAGATTAAAACGAACAGGAACAATATATCCTACAAATACCACAAGAAACCGATCAGAAATTCAGAATCTCCGATTTCCAGAACAAAATCAATGATACAAACTTATAAAACGAGAGTAAAACCAACAAGTTTTACACATACACCATAAATTAACGATCACAAATCAACTTAAAAGATGTAAAAATCAATACAAATGATGATTAGCACCTCCGACTTCCATAAACTAACGATCACAATTCGATTTCCAGATGCAAAAAACCAGTACAAATGAAACTAGAAAGAAGAGATCAAAACGACTTACAGAAACAGCTGATCCAAAATAAATTCCTCCAATCAGTTCCACAAATCCAAATGACTCAGTTATCAGTTCAATCTCGATCCACCAACCCAAAATTGAAGTTCTGGAAATTGCTCTTCGCTTTGTTCTTTGCTCTTTTTCGATTTGCTTGTGTGCGATCTTAATCTCCATCTGATGGATATTTATATTGTGGTGGTTTTCTGCTGTTTTCGAGATCTTTCTCGCAATCTCGCGCTTCTTTTTATCAACGGAACTCTCTGGACATTTAGTGCCACGTGTATACTTTGACTGTTTGACTGGAGTCCAATAAGATGTAAAGCCCATATCAATCAATATATGTAAGCCCAAATTAATTTATAGAAAATATTTAAAAAATAGTTAAATACCAACTGAAATGACATGTCAGTATATTTGCTGACTTGGATAACGTGATTTTAGACGTTGTTTGATTGCATAACAAGTAAAATGTTTGAAATTTGTTTCTGTTATTGAAATATATACCAACAAATTTAGGCTTAGAATAATATATCAACAAAAAAATTGAAAAAAAAAAGTGTAGCCGGAATGAAAGTGGTCGGCATTGGCAGAGTCGGGGGTGGTGGTCGTCATCAGGGGCGCCCGTTTAAGGTTTTAGAGGAGGAGGAAATGAACGTGTTTTTTTATTTGATACGGTTTAATAAGATTGTATTTTAACTACTTATCAGAATAAGACATGATGAGATGTTTTTACCTATTATCGCATATGACTATCAAACGCACTTAGGGGACGTTTGGTTCGCTGGAATCTGACGGAATGGAATGGAATCTGTCAAATGAGTGGAATTCTGGAAGATATGGAATCTGTTTGAATCCAAATACTATAGTTTGTTGAGAAAGAGAAGAACTGTTGTTAAAAGGATTGCTTTGAAGGAATAGAATTTAAATTCCTTCCATTTTGCTATGGAATGGTCATTCCTTCAAAAGGGGTGATTTTTTTAAAAATGTGGAATGATCATTCCATTCATTTGGACTACCAAACAACCCATCAGAATGGAAAATCCATTCATTTTCCGCCAGATTCCATCAGATTCCAGCGAACCAAACGCCCCATTATTATTAAAACCTTTTAACGAACGAGAGACTCACATCTGATGAGACCCCGATAAGCTCTGTAAAACATCCTTGGTCTGTTGACTATTAACCTCTATATAAATTATTTTTATCCTTTTTTAACAAACTAAAACAAGTGTAACACCGGAGCATTGTTCCAATTTATAGTTTTTAAAACATGATTGGATTAATTGGGAGAAATAACAACCTACTTTGTTATATTTCACGATTACAGCAACATGTTTTAAATTTTACTGAGAGTGCATCATCAAGACATTGATACCATTCAAATTCAAGAAAAAAAGTTACCCAACTTCTTAGTGGGATCAATCACCTGCAGGAGTAAGTGTTTTTATATCCCTTCAATGTCATTTTATATATTGATTGAAACAGAGTTGAAGTCATTTAACAAGTAGTCTATACCGAGTGGCGAGGAGTCGATAGAGACTGTTATGGAGTCGATATCGATTGGAGAAGGATCGATGTCAACTTTTATGAAATTGATATCGATTGATCCTTAATGGAAATCGATTAATAGCAAATCCAAGTTGGTTGATAAGAATCCACATGGATTGCTTTATGATCGATATCAAAGGCTATGAAGTCGAAGCCGACTACTTAGGCATCAATATCGACTCCTTAGGCATTGATATCAACTGCTTAGGCTTCAATCAATTGATTGGTCACTTTCGGCTTCACTAACTTTTGGTTTTCTACCAATTCTACTCAAAGTTGATCTTAAATCCGTTATTTTAAACTTCCACAAACATCGAGTCCAACTGACCCTACGAAAAACAGGATCAAACTACTACCAAACAGTCCGGATTCCACTAAAAATATCAAAAAATACAAAAGAAACAGTGGAAACTCAAAATATTATATCAATGTCAAGAAAGTTCAATGGTCAAGTTATTTGAAGCCATTCCATTATGAAAAACAAGACACTCTCAATCGACATTTTTACCTTTAACGATGATATGAACAGCCGGTGATGCACGTGGAAAGCATAATAGAGTTCTTAACATTTTCAACTCTTTAGTCTCTGCAACATTCGGGTGAAGAACTATGCTCATCTTTCTCAAAACGGGTGATCTGGTTAAGATAAGCTTTACAAACTCGAACTCAGGCTTCAAGATTTTGAAACTTTCAATCTCCAATTCTTTAAGATGATCGAACCAAACATCCGAATAATCTTCTAGTGTCACTGACTCTAACTGATCTTTCGTATAGTCTCCAGTGTGCCAATTCTACAAGAGGCAACAGAATTGGTAATATCAGTTTACTTTGTGAACAAGAATCGAAACAAATATAATACAATTGACAATTTAAGTTTTTCACCGTAAGCTTAATCTTCTCCAAATTAGGGGAACTTCTGATCAACAGGATAAGGAAAGGTAGCCCGTATATGCCGATGAAACACATACTTTCCATACAGAAGTACTTGAGGTGGACCAAGGTTGGAAGCTTTTGTGGAACCACACGATCATAGAAACACTTGAATCAAAATTGAAAAGAACTTAGCAAGCAAAAATCTTTTCAAAGGGTTGTATAAAAAATATATAAGGCAAATTGTCAAGAAACATGACATAAAGTCCAAATTTTGACGATAAAGGTATCATAGAACTTTTTAAGCCTGTAACGTAGAAGTTTATTTTTGCCAAGATACAATATGAAATTCAAATTTAGACCAAGAAAGGATAATGAAACGTGTTTTTGCCCA
The DNA here is from genome assembly GCA_020465985.1 of Centrapalus pauciflorus. Taxonomy (NCBI): domain Eukaryota; kingdom Viridiplantae; phylum Streptophyta; class Magnoliopsida; order Asterales; family Asteraceae; genus Centrapalus; species Centrapalus pauciflorus. Next base: position 96,691 of record JAANYP010001780.1, read on the forward strand.
AAAAAAAAAAAACAATAGAAATTAAAACATTTACCTTATAATTGGTAATCAACACCCTTTTTGACAAATTGAATTTTGTGTTACCTTTTTTGGCTTAAAAATTTTCACATTACCTTTATTAACAAAAAATGTATTTTACGTTATCTTTCTGGGCAATTTCCCTATATTAAATGAATAAATGTTACCAGGTTGTAAATGACAATTGTTGAAATAGTGAGATGTTCAATCATATGTAAACACTTGAATAGTTCACAAAGGGCGTCCTCAGGCATTTTGATAGTATCATCGAAGTGACAACTAATCTACATCAAGTTGCAATGGTCAGATTAAGTTATAGAAGCCCATAAGGAATTGATATTGAATTACAATAAACTTACCAGAGTTAAGCTCTTCAATAATGGAGAATTAGATATGAGATGCATAACCATATGTATATCGGTGATTACATCGCCAATGTATAAGCTTGTAAGACTACGAAATCCATCGAGGTTTTTTGGACAATGGTCAACAAAACAAGAATAAAGATATAGGTCCGTTAACTGATGCAACGAGAAGATGGACACGGGTACCCTATATTCATAGTCAGGGCCATCATCATAAAAGGTCAAGAAGATCTTAAGTTTCTTGAGAGTACAATTCCTTGACAGATGAAGCATAATTTGGTCAATTTCGTCACAACTTTCATCTGCATCCACTGTAAGACTAAATTCGTGCATTGGGCCACTGTGCACCGACAAAATTTGGTGTATAGCATAGAATATTTTTCGGTTCCTTGTCCTCCGTTTTATTTCAATTTCTGAGGTAATGGTTAGCTCATGATCCTCAATCTCATCAGTGATTACTTTGAAATCATCATTAGTAAATTCAAGTTTTGGAATTGTAATCCAACTGTACCTCCAATTCCTCGAAAGGATACTTGTCCTTACTGCTTCTTGAATCGGGAGAAGACATAATATGGTTTCTATTATGTTTTGAGGAAGGGTGCTGATTATATCCGAAGAAACACATTCATTTTTCATCTCAAGATAATTGTATAAGATCGATACTGAATAATGCTGCAAAAAATTTAGTTATTGGAAAAAATTATTCCAAGATAAAATATGCATTTCAATTTCAAGATAAGATTAATAAATTTCTTAAAATATGTCAAGCACAATAAAGAATTAAAGACCCTTAATATTCCTACAATTCAAACAAAAGTTTATGTTTTGATTTGACAGATGTTAACTTCAATTCATGATTTCATTCATTTCTCAATTGGTTATAAAGGCATTTGGTTATACATTTTAGCATTATCATCAAATTCTTGCGACTTTAAGTCGTTATAATCAACTTCTAACATATCAGGTTATCTGCAATTATTACTAAGAGCCAAATAATCAATTTGACATACTAACATCAATAAAATAGATTATTCAAACAATAAGAAAACATGATATAGCTCTAAAAATAAATTTGAAGGAAGAAAAAAAGGGAGGAGAGAAATCAATATAGAAAATGAAGATTTGCGCTAAAAATGCGGAGATCAGAGATAGACATACATTAGTTGAAAAAGTTGTGAAAGGCTCAAGGCGCATCGAGGCGCAAAGGGGTCCCTGGGGCCTAGGCGCGTGGCGCAAGGCGAGGCGCAACATAATTAAAATTTTTCTGAAAATTATATGTATGAATCCTAGACTCCTAGTTGCCTAAAACAACTTAAATAACATTAAAACAATTATAATACTAAACAAAACCATGTTCCATACATAGATAACAAACATATGAAGTTACCATTTAGTACTTAACTACTTACTAACATAATTCAAGGTCATCAAAAATTCAAAGTGGTCAATAAGAAGTCAATGAAGCCTGAAAACTAGAGAAAAAGTAGTTTAAAGATGAACCAATTGAAGTCTATAAGTCGATTTTTGTCAAGATGAAGTTTATTTGTATGTTTTTGAAGAACTAATGATCATAGAGATTTTAATTAATTGTTTTTGTCTACTACCAAATCTGAATAATTGAAAATATAGCCCCCTAAAACAAAAAGCCCACTAAAAACACAACAAAAACCATTTAAAAGGAGCCCATATACATGAGGCGCGCCTAGGCTCTCCTGAGCCTTGAGACCTAGGCGTTGCGCCTCGGTGAGCCTCTGCTATGTGTGTAGCCTTGTTAGTAAAAAAGCCCCGTGGGATGAGCCTTATGCGCCTCAGAGCCTAGGCGCGCCTGAGGCGCGCTTTTCACAACTATGTGAAGAATGATATGCTATCCTACGCTACGCTACCCTATGAATCAAAAAGATATAAGCAAGTTAGCAAAGCCCTTCAGACTATTTTAATGATTGATAAATCCATCACAAACTTATTATAACCAAACTTAAGCTCATTTCAATGTGTTGTTAAAGAATATAAGTACAAGAACAATGTGTTGATTCGAGGCTTATCAAATACTCTGTGAAGATTAAAAGCTAATTAAGTCATACGTTGGTAATAATGGACAATGACTTTCAAATAAATTGTTATCCACATATCAAACTCTGTGTTTTAAAAAGCGTGCCTCAGGCTCAGTGAGGCGCGAAGCTCAATGAGGCTCAAAGCCCTGCGCAACACAAGCTGTTGTGAGCGTCTCCTTGTCATTTCATTATATTTGTCCCAGAAAAGAAGAAAATAAGTCCCTCCTTGATTAATTGTTAAAGTAATTCACATTTGTAATGAAGATTGTGTATATTTTCTGTATTTTGGTATTCTAGATTTTGGGATTTTACATTTTCAGTTGTTAAAGTAGTATTAATGTGTTATTATATACGAATTATAATACCAAAACAAGTGTGCCTCGCGTACGTGATGCGCGAGCCTCACATCGCGCCTCGGGCTCCAGAACCCTTTTCTCAACCGTGCGCCTCGGGCTTTTTAAAACCAAGATCAAACTTATAGGTGATTAGCTTTGAATTTGGAGTATTAGAGCTTTAGTAATGATCAAGCCAAGTGAACGAAATCATAGCAAAAAAGAAGGTTTTTAAAAATTTAATAGTATAAGAAGTAAAAGATGAAATGTCAATTAGTAGAAGCTCAACAAATGTTGAGGACTAGCACGTATCGCCAACAGCGAAAAACAAGATCATGGTAACTAAAAATGCTTAATAATCTCAAAGAAAAGAAACCAATTAAAGATGAAATGTAACTTAATTAATAGATTTGGTTTTTTGTATCTCATAAAAACCATATCACATCTAGCCATGAAAAAACTGGAGCAAGGTAAGTTATATCTAGGCCCGGTGATGAGGGATGGCAAAATGGGTCTCTGCCCAGGGCCCCAAAATCCAGAAGGCCACAAAAAAAATTTTAGCGTATATTCATGTGTAGTATTTGTGAAGCCAAAGCCCAATAAGTCACAACACAAATCCAAAGCCCAATAAGTCACCATCTGATTGTATCATTTCATTCTTTCATCATTTTTCTAATCGTTTTATAAACTTTTATGTCTTCTAAGATGATAAAACACGAGTCTGAGTATGAAAAACGTAAAAAGAAAAAACGAATTGAAGAGCTTGTTAAGTCTCAAAGTGGGGCTTTTGATAAGTTTTTTAAAAATAAGACGAATCTTGATGATGCTAATATTATTTTAAGTTTATAGGCCTCTTTTGTAGTTATTGCACAGGGCCTCCGAAATCTAAGAGACGGCCCTGGACTTTATCACGTAGTAACTTAACTAATAAGTCTAACAATTTAACTACATGATAGTAACTAAACTAAACAGAAACTCAGAAAGTGTAATCCTAATAACTTATTTGGTTAGTATTAAATGGAATCATTAACAGGTGGTTTAATTTTCGGCTGTATTGCTCAAAATAGCAAGCAACATTTCCCTTTTTTTATTATAAAAATAGCGGATAATTTGTCCCAAATAATAACCACCTCTTGATTTACTACCGATTAATGCATTTAACCTGTAAATAACAAGAGGTAACTAACAAGGGTTATACTTAGGTTTATTGTTTGAAATAACAATTTTTCTTATTGAGGCGATCAATTTTACTTTTTACCATTTAATATATTGTTTGACATAAGTATCTTCTTGTTGTTTACCGGTTAAATGTTTTAACAGGAATAAACCAAGAGTCGTTCCATTATTGGGGACAAATTTTGAGAGATTACTATAATAAAAAAAAGGAAGTTGTTTGCTATTTTGAGAAATTCTCCCTTGGTTTTTAAACAAGTATTTTAATGATCTTATTAAAAAGTAAACAAATAACAAAGGATTTTCACACGAATACATAGACATTAACACAAAATAAACCACACGATCACATAATAATCTGTATGAGTGAGAGTGACTCACTCCGGTAAACTCGTAAACAATATTAATAATGAGAGCGAGACTGATACCTAGTCTCTCGGCTTCGACAGAAACGAGGGAGAGCGAGACGCGCAAGTTAGCAACAAGGCTGGAGGCGCGCAAGGTAGCAACAGAAATGTCTGCCAGGCTTCCGGTTAAGGGTTTGTAACAAAAACTTATTTTTGGCTAATATAAACACCCAACCCAAGAAAAAATGATGAAAAAAAAAAAAATCATCGATAAGACGGGTTTATTTTATAGATTCCTTAAAAAAAAATACGTGAAATAAAATAAAATTTTCGTTCATTTGTATAATTGTATGTTTGATTGACTAAAAGGGAAGAAAATAAAATTTATTTTGACATAAATTCTTTTCTTTTTTATTGGAATATTTTCTTACATATTAAACAAAGAATTAAGATGTTGTTTGATTGCATAATAGGTAAACTGTCTGAAGTCTGATTTCAATTTTGATTGATGAGAGATGATCCTGGTAAGATACTAAAGTCTGAAAAGAGAATTCAATAAGTTTGTTTGTTTTATAAATTATCTGATTCTATTGTTTTTATTAATTTTACATATTCATTCTCAAACACATGTTTTCACCATTAAAACTATAGTACTATTTTTAATAAAAATCAAAACTAATGACATAACAATTCATTTTAATAAGAAATATATAATCATCCATTGCTTTTTAATGCAAATACATCAAATATCCAATATCCATTAAGTTCTTACAACACTAGATATCAAATATCAATATTCATTTTGCATTAGTCGGCTCGCAATTTGTTCATGCAAACTACTCATATATTGTTGATCGGTAGTACTCTCATTTGTTTGACCTTCTGAACCCTCATTTTAACACATTCCTTGTACATCTTCATGTTCATCATTTATTTCATCATACTCAAAAACTTGTCACTTAATCTTTTCTTTCATATAAAATTATGAACCGCAAAACATGAAAGAACATCTCTTTGAACCTCAAGTGTATACGGGGTCATTCTCTTCAAGATTGGAAAACGTGCTTTCAATATTTCATAAGCACGTTCAATAACATTTTTTAGTTTTGAATGAGAATGATTATATTTTTCATACTTGTTTGTGGCACGTGTGCCCTGATAATCTCCAAACCATCTAACATTACAAAAGGATGCCATAAACCCTCGAGTATATATATACGCAGCATCACACGAGGAAGGAGATGTGAAGTCTAGGGCTTTCACGAGGAAGGAACAACGACGGCTAGCGAGGGAGAAACAGCGGTGGGAGGCGCCAATGAGGGAGAACAACGACAGCTGACATGGTCGGCTAGGGTTTTGGGGGACGACGAAGGGGAGAGCGCAAGGGAGAGGGAAAAGACATGCGTTTTTTGTGTGAGATGTCTTTCTGAATCTGATTAAATTAAGACAATAGAATATTAACTCTTATGTCTTATAAACATCAAACGTACTTATCAGTTTTTTCTTTATACCTAAGATATTACATCTTATCAGAGTCTTATAAGTGCTATCAAACAGCCCCTACGATTTCTTTTCCATAATATGATTTTACCATCGACACTACCTACCCTACCTTACCCCACCCACTCATTCCATTATACAAACACACCCTAAAAGATTTAAACACAATGCATGTACACCATTGTTATGTCATGTGTACTTAAAGGGCATCCTTAGAGTTTGACACACATATTAAAATGATATATCATAAATTTATAATTATTAATTGATCTCTTTATTAAAAAGAATTCATACAATAACACTTCATTAAACACCACATAATACCAATTAAAAACAACAAATTGTGTATTTTAGTAGTGGTTTGATGATTTTGGCATTTGAATTTGTTAAACAAAACATTGTTACAAGGTACAATGTTCACTTAAACATATACATAGTCTTTTGAAAGGACCAACAAGAGTTTGAATCAAAATATTATAAGAGATCAAGCACAACTTAGTACATGCTTCAAACTCTATAAAATTCAACTGATTCAAGTTCAAAAACTCGAATCAGTTGAATACGAGTAACTTTGATATACTTGAATTTACCCAAAAGAAAAGGATTTGGTCAAATTAGTATTAGCATCAGCATAAGCCATCAAAATGATGCAATTAATTACATACAAAAGCCCTAAAAACTTTATATCACTATGCATCTCATCTTACCCAAAATTATCAAAAAAAATTAAAGAAAAAAAAAAGTGAAATTTTTCACAAAGAATTGAAGTAATCAAACTACAACTACACTGTTAAAGAGTTAAGACCCCATCACTATAAGCTGTCAAGAATCACCTTTGCTACCTAAAAAGCCTTGCTGCCGCCTCTGCCGCCGCCGTAGAGTTTGTACGAGTTACTGTCTCCTTCTCCGGTGGTGGTTTCACATACTTCCCGATCACTTTCTGGTGAGTTCGGTTCTTAATCCTCAGAATCTTGGCTCGGGTTTTTTGTTTTTTCGTTTCCCTCTCTTTTCTCCATTGAATTCGCTCTTTTTCGTAGATCCCTTGCCAGAACACCTCACCGGTTGAAGGCCATAACCACCGACGTGCAGGGTGGTCAGAATCCGCCTCCTCGGCAAAATCTTCGTCCATGGACTTGAGAGTGGTGTACTCGAACCATTTGACCCACATTTTGCCCGTTCGTTTCTTGAAATTATGTTGTTCTTCCATTGTTCCGGTGTCGGGATTTATGTAAACCATTCTTCTTGCGCTATGGTATGCCCAAACATTTACGAGAACCTCAAGAACCCGCGAGTAGCAATGCTTGTCCTGCCAAGAAAACCAAAGGTGTAAGGCGAGTGCGCAAAAATTAGTCCGGACCAACAAAATCCAAAAACCGAACAAGGACATGTTCGGTCCAGTTCTTGATTCCAGATTTTTGTGAAAACCGGTTCTCGGTTCTAGCATTTTTCAATAAGCAATTCTCGGTTCAGTTTTTTACACGAAAAACTATTTTTCATGGGAGGTAATTTGTACACAACAAAGTTGTCATACACAACAATTTCATATAAAGTGACTATCTTACCCTTACTGACACTTTTATCATCATTACACTTTTTCTCTAAAATAAAGGTAGAATAGTCATTTTATATGAAATTTTTGTGTACCGCAGTTTTTTATTGTGTATAAACCACTTTCCATTCTTCGCCTTTTACTCGGTTCAGTCTGGTTTGACCGAACCCGGCCAAGTATAAAACAAGTGTGGATTGATACAATTTTGTAGCTTTCGGGCTCGATTTGGTACAATTTTAGCCGAATGCACAGCCCTAGGTAGCATTTTAGCTCGGTTTTTGAATAATGTAAAGGGTGATGTGAATAAAAACTTATGCATGCCCGAAGAAAAGCTTACCTTAGACAAACTTAGGTAGCACAAACCACTTCGATGATGCTCATCGTAGACTTGTGCATCTAATGCATCCACAAACATCCTGCAAAAATATCGATGCAAACGTTATAACGATGAATCCCTTTTGTTGCTCAATTCTGTTTTCTTTCTATAATTACACTAACCGAAAGCAATCCATACACATGCATACCTTGAGAACATCACAAACTCGAGGAAGGATTTTGTCGGCATAGTCCAGCTATTCATAACGGACCACGTGTCTCCGTCTATGGGCATCGAAGGAAGAATGGTCGAGTTACCCTTTATCTCGTACATTTTCTTGAAAGCTTCAGAGAACGCAAACCTTTTATGAATCATAAATAAGTTCAAAATCGCATGTTAAATTCAATCACTTAAATAGAAAATAAAGTGAAATCAACTACAAAAGCAAAATCTTTCGGTTCGTTCGGTTTTAAAAGTTTCCAAATTTTGGTTGTGATTCGTTACGGTTATGTAATCAAGTACTCAAGGACGCAAGTAGTAGAGCCTTACTTGCAATTACCGGCATTTATAGCATCACAAAACGACCAGAAATCTTCTTGTGTCGGGTTTCTTGGATCTTTATCCATACGAACCCAAAAATAAACCGCATCACCGTATTTCTGAGCTTCAAGGGCATCAATTAAACTGATCTCTGCATTCTTCGATAAAGATATCTGGTTTATTTCAAAAGACAAAAAAAGATCAAACTTATTTTGTATTAGAATTTAGAAAAACGGTGGCTTAAGGAAATAAACGAATTGAAGAAATTCAATTGCCTTCCTAGCTGTAGCTCGCCATGATGAAAACCCGATCCAAGCATTCTTGTGTACACGATCGATACGATTAGCAATGGCAAAAAATGCTCCGATATCGCCAAGGGTATCTCGGTAGTAAGGCGTGTTTAGAAGAGGAAGCCGAGAAGGTGCATCAATGTCATCGCTTTGTGATCTTCGACCTTTTGTAGACTATATAATATCATCAATTGATAAATGTAAGCTTAAAAACTATAATTAAAATCACAATTTGACCAGAAAGTCAAAGTTTGACATGAAAAGTCAACAAAGTTTCCTTACACCAATAAAGGGCTCCAGAACACACTATTCAAACACATAATCAAGCAAGAAAAATAAGTCTAAATCTATAATCGCCAAAATCATTTTTTTGAACCGTAACTTCAATATACACAGAAAAGCCGAAGTTTGACCGAAAACACAGAAAATTCAACATGTGACAAACACTATTTGTTACTGTTAAAACACAGAAAAGCCGAAGTTTATCTAAAACCCAAAACGGGGTGCGCCAAAGAAACCTAAATCGCCTTGAAAAGCACATATGCATGAAAACTCATACCATTATGCATGCAACACCAATACGCACTAAAATGGTCACCGTTTGACCAATTAGTCAAAAGGGTTATTATGCATACTCATCAAGAGAATTTCGATGTTTGACCAAAAAGTCAAAACAGTTTCAAAGCTATAAAATGCATAAAACATCATGAAGACATTAGACATGTAATCATGGCAACATGTGCATAATCATACAAGAAAAGACAACGAACTTTTACACTAAATTGACCAAGAAAACTCTAACTACGACGTGAAATGTGAAAATCTTTACATATTATCTAATGAAAGGTGAAGCGACTTACAAGGCTAATACCACGATAAAGTGAATTACGGTGAAGAAAAGGCCAAGATCCTTGACCAAAGTAAGGTTCATAGATGCACAACGGTTGACCTGTCCTTTCGAGTTCTCCATCATCCCTCTCGTGCAAATCATTCTTATTCCGATCAGCTTTCTTCGCATTTTTGTATACTTCCTCCCATGTTCCCCTTGATTGCTCACTTCTGTCTCTCAGCTACATAAAATTCTAGCATTTGTAAGGAACAATGGATCCAAGATTTCCGACTATGATATGCATAAATGTTGAAGGGAACACACTAGATTAAACTTTTTTTTGTTGTTTTTCGGGTTTACATTGAAAAACCAATATACTTTCATACTATTTCGGTTTGGTCACTCGGTCGTTTTTCCCCACTTTAGTCCCTCTACGTACTTTTGTCATGTTCACTATAGTCTCTTTGCCATTGACGGAGAAATGGTAGAGTAACATTAAAGGGACCAAAACTATGTTGGTTTACAACACAAACCCGATAAACGATTGAGAAATGTAAGACTGTCAATTCAATGTATTAAATACCTTAATAAGGCAAAAATATGAGTCTTGTGGATCAAATGATTCGAATCAATCATCAATATCATTAGTTCATTGTAATAAAACAACGGCTAAGCAAGCAACTTCACATAAAAAGTTACCGAGAAAGGGAATGCTGCAATCTTCATATAAATAGCAAAAAAAAAAAAAAAAGATTTTTTGTTCCGTTACCTCATCATCTTCCCTCTTCTTTTTTGCTTTCATTATCTGGTTTCTTTTCTCTTCTTCCCATAAGCCGTAAACAAACGTATCATTGGCTAGAACATGACCAGAGCTCTCCTCTTTTAAAGTACGGTTCCATCGATCTTCAACCTTGTTTAAGAAATGGTGAATTCTCAAAGTTCTATTTACATATTTACGATCTGCAACCGCTTCAAAACGATGCCATTGCCACTCTGTTTTGATATTGGAAGGGATTTCCGATATTGCCCTTGGATATGCAACTTCTGAAGGAAGGGTCAGGACACTTCCTATCAACGTAGCATACCCTTCAATCGATTCCAATGCCATCATGTTTTTAGCAGTACCTTTGCCAGTTGAAGCAATTTTGCGAGCTACAGATGATAAATTTCCTTTGAAAATCACTTGCAGCGCTATTTGCGTTAAAGCATTTATGTTCTCCTTAGGAAAAAGAAGTCCATTTACCCCGTTATTAACCTGAATGCATTATCAAACTATTAGTCTTCATTCTTTGACTTTCGAAGTCCATATAAATATTAATAAATAGGTAACTCTACCACTTCCCATGATGACACGTGTCGTCACCAGCAATTGACATATGTCAATTACTATTTTTAAAAGGTTTACTTAATCAATATCCAATCTGATCTGATCTAATTCAAATCAAATCTTATCTCATTAAGGATGATTTTAAAATATTTAAATCTTTGAATCTTTGAAAACTTGAATGTATGAAAATTCAAACTTTGACTTAAATTTATATTTATTATTATTATAAATACAATATAAATTTGATAAAATATTTTTTTGAATCAATCCATGTAATACATGGGGCTAATAGACTAGTTTAGAAGATAAAAAATGAGAAACACATATTAAGTACAATAAACAGAAAGAATTGACATTAAAATAGCAAGAGAACATATAAATATCATAAATTTCTCGAATAAAAGTTAGACAACAGAAGTCAAAGGATGAAAGGTTGTAGCTTACGTATTTCTTGATCAATGGTAGGTCAGGAGCTATTATTGGTTTCTCGAGGCACATTGCCCTTATCAAAATATCAGGAAAAGACTGTTCTTCAAGAAACGACCCATATATTACAAGATCCGTTATGGCTAGAACACCATCATCTTCATCAATGGTGACATGTTTCACCATACCCCTTGGGTAATTAAGGTTGGAAGCAATTTCCTGTAACAAAAAGAACATTAACACAAAGTTGGTATGCATAAAAAAGACGTAAAAACCAAATACAATGCAACATTTAACTCGAGTACTCAACATTTAGTTTTAGGAAAGTGTTTGACTTTTTATCAAATGCCAAAATCACCTTTTAATAATGGACCCAAACTAACATGATCGAACTTCTGCAATAACAGCTAAGGACAAGTAAAGGGGTGTTTCGATGTGCATTGAAACTGATTATTGCAACTTCATTGTTCGGATGTGCATTTAAAACGAAGCTGCAATAATCAGTTTAGATGTTTGGGGTTAAAATGATTGACTGTGATTTTCTGATTATTTAGAAGCCACTGAAAGAAAACTAATAAATGAGACAAATGTAATAGTACGGTAGTACCTACCTGTACGGTTGTACCTAGCTATAAAACAGTTTATCTTAATTATCTTATTCAGATTTTGTAGGTTGTAATTTTTTGGGACCTAGAGCAAAAAATAACAGATTTATAACCAACTTTACCTCCATGGCTGCACTGTAATTAGCGGTTAAATCTTGACTCAATATTATGATTTTGAGACGAGGACTTGAACTGTCACCATTAGGGAATGCAGCCAAAAGTGGCAACAGTGCCTTTAAAATTAGAGCATGCTCCAGCCACATCCCTTTATATTGAAACTCGCTACCCACGACAGCAACTACAAAGTCGTTAACCCCGATTTTCATATTTACACGCAGATTCTCTTCGTGAACGATCGCTGAGTTATCTACTTTGCAAGCTCTGGAAGGAGATCCGGGTACAACATAGTAGTTTCCATCATCAAATGCAGAATAAAACATCTGAATAACAAGTTAAATCAGAAATAGAAAGACAACAAACTTTCAGAACTTGAGCTTCAATAAGGATGACTACACATGTATATATGCTTTTCAACTATTAGTTCTAGTAGAGGTGGCAATTTCTACTCATCTTTTATGAAACGTGTTTTAGTTACATTTTTAAACTGGAAATTTAAATAAAGGAGCCAAATGGGAAATGGCTCGGTCAGTCAGTTTAAAACTGAAAATTTTAGAAAATGGATCAAATAGGTAAAACTGAAAATTTTGAACTTCAAAAAAGAGCCAAATGGGAAGTGGGTCGGTCAGTTTAAAACTTGCCCTAGTATAAACTTAGGGGGTGTTTTGGAATTGATTATTAGTTCCACATTTTACAAAAGCAAGGCGAAATGTGTTTCTCTAAAATGGCATTTGAAGACAAAAAAAGAAGTGCATAATGATGTTTTGAATACACAATGTCAAACACCCCATGCTGCAACTAAAAAACTCATAAGCCAAGCAACTCCAATATAACCAAAATGCAATCCCGGATAGCTTCATACAAAAAAAAAAAAAAAGAATTTTGGATCATTTTTTTAATAAGTTATTGTAGTCATATTAATATTTCAATTTTAAGACATTCAAACAAAAGTGTTAATAGATTAACCATTTGCCCAACCAACTGACTATGCCACTTATAGGTTATAGTCTGATAGTCTATGCTCGGTCTATTCTCCATTTTCCACTTTGTGGGTCCCATGTTCATTTACGAAACCTTAATCATTCTTGTTCTCGTCACATCATAAAAATGGCCCCACAAAATCAAAATGTTAAACTTAAATGGCCTAAATGAATATTAAAGGATACATACCGGTAGCGCATAGTTTCGGAAGACAACAACGGTAGCTCGATTAAAATTTGCTTTCCAGTCATCAATCAGCTCACCTTGGCCACTTGAGATATATCTTGTGACCCGAGCAGCTAGAGATTTTTCATTGATTGTCCATATAAGTGGTACAGATTTAAACGGCTCCTGCAAAAGGCTGTAACAACTGAATTCAATTTATAGCAAGAAGATAGAATCAATTGACATAATGTGATCATAACATGAAGTATCATGACCAATAGATACTTGATATACCGATTAGAAGAAGGAAAAGAAAGAAAAAAAAAAAAAAAAAAAAAAAAAAGCAGGACCAGTAGCTTTTTAGATAAGATAAATATGTCCACTTACCATGAAACAACATCCTTTGCTGCAAGAGAGTTCACCAGTATCCCATCATAGCTACACGAGCATACAAAATGGTTAAAATGTAACACCCGTTTACTGTTGGCATTTATTTGAGAATTCTTCTAATGAACACCGGAAACAAAAGTAACAAACATACTTTAACCAGTCAATTGTAATCCCTGTTGTATTGTTAGCATCCACAATATTGACTGGAACTCCAACAGCTGTCCAAATCGCATGCACAGGCCCGTCTTCAAGTGAGTAAACCTGCATATAAAGTGAATAATGCCAATGAACAAATTATCTTTCTAGCGCATTCTAATTAGCTACATTAGTTCTCCACGAAAAAAAAGACTTTTATATTTCCTTGTAATATTAAATATAAACAAAACAAGTGATACAAGGAGTTGTTGTAAGAAATTTGATTGTTGAGATAATTCTAAAGTTACCTAACTTGAATAAACTATTCTCACAACACCACTTAGAATGTCACATGTCCAAAACTGATGATATGCAACAGATCATCATCTTCAGAATAACGATTAAGTGATAATTCTGATTTGATGCTGTTTCAAGTATTGGAGTAAAAGTGATTGTGATTATGGTTGTGATTTTTATCATTTAGGGCCAAAACACTCAGATTTGTAAAACTGGTTATTGAGATACATGTAAATCCATCTACCTGTTCTTCTGATTCTAATTGTTCAACTCAAGATAATAAGTTTCAAAATGAACATCCAAACACAGTAACACACTCATAGCATAAGGTTATCTTAGGATAAATGGTAAAGCATATGACATCGGTCCTTATTACCTATTACAATCTGTGTTTGAAAAACAAGTTTGATGATCAATGTACAAAGTCTGCTCAATACTTTCATAAATAGCATGCTTAACCATATAGCAAATTTAACCAATTATCCTCAATAAAGGCAAAAATTCATAGCATGCTTAACCATACAGCAAATTTAACCGATTATTCTCAGAAAAGACAACAATTCATAGAATAGAAATAGCCCTAATGCTAATCCTAATGAAAACAACCAACATTAAATTGAACACCTCAAATTCATAGCCAATCGTCCTTAAAGCAGCTGCAACTGTGACCATCAATATCTGCTGTGGATCAACTAACAGATCTGCAAAAACCTACAAAGGGAAGCTCATAAAAAAATAATCATTTGAGAGTTTAGCTAACAGAAAAGTGAAAAAACCAAAAATTTTCATATCATAATGCTCACCAAAGCAAGCTGAGGCTTTCTATTCCCAAATCTCATAACTGTTCTTGACCCGCCAAAAGTAACATTACTAATTTTTTCTCTTTGGAATTTCATCAAAAACTTGGTGGGCACAAACTTAACATCTTCACCGAAATCCAAAACCCCATCAATTTCTTTCAATAAATTCTTGAAATCCCCAACAGAAACAACATCCTCATTCTCTCTTGTCAACAAATCTCCATCCATGGAAAGAGGCAAGAACAATTGAAACAAGAACATAAAAAAGATGAACACAGCCAAACCAGAAATCCATTGCAAGTAATCTATCTTCTTGAAGACCGTAAACCTTGCAAATCTTGATCTGGGTCTTTGCACATTCTTGTCATTTTTTGGTGAAAATTTAAGTAAAGAGTCTCTTCTTATCGGCAACACCGGACTAAGAGAACCCATTTACATTCCCACCGCCAATATAAACAAAACAAAACCCAAATCGCAAATCCTACAAAAACCCAAATAAGAAGTCGAAGAAAATTTAATCAATCTCTAGATTCTTGAGCTAAAAGTTGGATCAAAGATCACATCATAGAGTGTAGACAGTGATGATATAAAACACAAGTGGGGAATGAGTGAGGTATGGCAGAAGGACTATTTGTCCTTTTTCTATTTTATTTTGTATAAAGAGAGAAGAAACCCATTAAAGAAATCAATAGATCCTGTGAAAGTGTGAAGAGAGAAGGGATAGATGAAGAGGGGCAAATTTTTGGAAGAAAAAATGGAAATTGTTTTCTTTCTTTCCCCTTTCTTTGCGGTGCTTTGAGGTCAACTCTTGTTCTAACTTGTACTTGATTTGTTCTTGTAGAAGCTAATTTACGAGTAAATCTAGGAATCAAAATTATCTTCTTTTTTTTTTTTCTTTCAAGAAAATGATGTGGACGTGGATATAAAATTGTAATAAAACGAATAATTTCATATGTATTATATACCGTCTAAAAATGGTAAAATATTAAATAATATAAATTACCAAGAAAGGTAATATAAAATTCAAAAATTGTCAATAAAGGTAACGTAAAATTTTTTAGGCCAAGAAAGATAACATAAAATTCAAATTTGACAAAAAAGGGTATTGATGACAAATTTAGACGGTAAATTTGTAATTTTATGTTCCCTTTTTTGGTAAGCAAATAATATTTGATTATCTTTCTTGGCCTAAAATTTGAATTTCATGTTCTTTCTCAGCCAAAATATAATTTTATATTACCTTTTTTGGCAAAAAAAATTTTACAATACCTTTATTGTCAAATTTTGTATTTTATATTACCTTTCATGGTAATTTTCCCTTTAATATATTTAAAACATATATATTTATTATTGACGACATTGCATGAAATAACAACAAACTTATACTTTAGGTTTTCTTATGGTAATGAACTAAAAATTATCTCATTTAATGAGTCAAACATACATTTTGGTTCTAATAGTGACATGAAACGAGTAAAGTAATGCATGTATTATCTTCAAATGGCGTGTGTATAAAAATTATGATACGGAAGAATATTAGCTGGCGTTTGGTTTACAGAATGTAATTCAGAGGAATTAGTATTTGAATTTTAGTTATTAATATGGTTGATGGTGAGAGTAGAAGATAGTTTTTGGTGTTAGTTAGGGATATAAGTTGTAATTTAATTCATGTGTAGGTTGGAATTTAATTCATGAAAGAGTTGGGAGGAATGTCAAATTCCTATAAACAAAAAAATTTGATGGAAAATACATAAAATAGAACCTTTGTCTTGGTTTCAAAAATTCTAAATAAGCTAAATTCTAATTCCAACTCCATCGAATTCCATTTGACGAACCAAACGCACCTTGTTATTTTATATAACTAATCAATTTATAAAAGAAGTTCAAAGATACTCCAATTATTTTTTTCTTTATCTTTCTCTCATATTTGGATAAACTCATCACCATCAATTCGATCCGGCCTTTCTTATCCTCGTGATATTATTAATTAGGATTTGATTGATACTTTCAGTCCATGGATTCAGCTTTAGGCTCAATCTCTTAAAGTAATAACGTTCGGGTGGACATGATGACACCAAAATTTTTTCCCTGTGGTAATTGAATTATATCACGAACCTTGTTGGTTTCTAAAAGGGTTTTCTTTGGCCTAGGTTTTGATTTTTATTTCGTGTTTGTTATTTTGATCTTGTTCCTAAACTTTGATTTTAATTAGGGTTTGGTTTCTGCTTTCGTTTTCTTCCGTAAAGGTCAATGTTTAGTGTTTGTTGTTTCTTAGTTTTTATATCATTTTGGTTCTAAATGCAATTTTGGCACCTGTAGTTTTGTAGGCAGTCTAATGGTTCGCTCGACGGTTATCGTTATGGTTGTGGCAGTCATAAGAACATTTACAAATAAAAAGATAAAAGTAATTAATTACAGAACCCAATATAAAAAATACAATTAATAAGTCATGTAAGGTATTTTGACGTGAGACCTACATTTGATTTAGATAGAAGTTTATGATTGCCCTCTCAGTCGATCTTTCCTAGTTTAACTCGATGGTTTAATGGTTAAATTGAAAAAATTTAAGTTCGATGGTCAAAATGATATTTAATCTTTTTAATTTATATGTTTAATACGGCTAATTGAGTTTTGGTTGTATTAAAGCAAAATATTCTAGATATAGCAACAAAAATTTTAAAAACCAATTTTTTTCCAAAAAGTAGAAAA
This sequence comes from Centrapalus pauciflorus, assembly GCA_020465985.1. Classification (NCBI taxonomy): domain Eukaryota; kingdom Viridiplantae; phylum Streptophyta; class Magnoliopsida; order Asterales; family Asteraceae; genus Centrapalus; species Centrapalus pauciflorus. The sequence continues at coordinate 113,953 of JAANYP010001780.1, forward strand.
TATAATACTTCAATTAAATAAATAATAAACAATAGTTAGTACTTAATTATATATATATATATATATATATATATATATATATATATATATATATATATATATATATATATTGCCGACGGAGCAGAGAGAAAAAATGCTCACGTGGCGCAATAATAGTGGTAAAAATTCCGAAAATTATGGCTTATTTGGCGCAATATAATTGGTTAAAATTCAGAAAATTATGGCTACTGATTTGACGCAATATAATTGGTTAAAAATTACAAAAATAATGGGATTCCCCCACTATTTTAGCTCGATGAGATTCCACATAATTATCAAGATTTTTCTACATATTTTAATGTTTCTGCAATAAAAATATGTAGATTTTCCGGAAAGAAATAAAAAATGACAATAAAATTTTAAATTTTCACTGTTGGAAATCGTTGTAATTTGGTTTATCAAGTAAAATAAAAATAACAAATCTGATTTAATCCGCTAGAAAATTTCAAATTTACACTGCTGGAAATGGATGTAATCTGATTTATCAAGTTAAATAAAAATAAGAAATCAAATTTAATCGGCTATTGTATAACTGAAATATTAAGATATGCAGAAAAACACTGGATAATATCATAATGCAGGAAAAAAGACTCAAACTTGAATAATAAATATTCTCAGCTGCATATTTATCATTTATCAATTCTTTATATAATTTGAAACCTGATAATTATAATATGTTTATATAACGAGTCAAATGTAACCAACTATGAGATAAAAACATGTTTTATTGAAGTTACGTACTAATATATATTTACACACACACACACACATACATACATACATACATACATACACACACACACACAGAGTCAGTAGGCATAATCAATATTGATAAAAAAAACTGCATCAGTAGTGTCTGCGTGAAGAAAACTATACCGTTTCAAGATGAACTTCACGTATGCTAATCAACCAGATGAAGAGTTGAAGACGTTTTCAACTCCTGCAAAAAAAAATTGATAGTATCTTCTTTAATATTCTTTCAATATTTTGAAAATGATGTACATATATACTATAATACGCATAGCATATATATATGTTTGATACTTATGATGCTGCTGTTTCTTCCTTTATTTCTGTATCAATTCAATGAACACACACAGAGGTTACGAGACACACACAACACTCCGAGACTATTTAGTCTCGGAGCTTGACATTAACATGCAAACACACATATTCAAACACATAATCGCACACTGCACACACTCACAACTCATATCTTTCTGTTTTTAACTTTTTCAGCAGCAACATAAGGTAGGATAAATGGCGATTGATACATAAAATTGATGAATAAACATCCTTGCTAATTAAGTTGCCAAAGGTTGAAGGCCATTTGACCTTCTTGCCCATTTTTACGGACAGAACTTAAGCTAAACACACCAGGACAGCACACTAATACTGTACTTATTTTCTGCTTTGATCTTATTTTCCAGCAATAGAAATGTAAAGGTTAATGACAATTAATACTTGCATTTGAATCAACAAACCACTTTGAAATCAATTAAAGGTTAGGCCGAAGGCCAATTGGGCTTATTGGCCAGGCATTTCTCGACAAAAACGAAAGCTAATATACACATATGTAATTCACGCACAACACAAAGACTTAAACATTCTGTCTTTTATCTAATTCAAGCAGCAAAATCAAATAAATAAAGGGCGATTTAGACACACAAATGGTCAACAAACACTCCAAGATAATTATGAATTCCAGATTGGGCACAAGCAATGATTATAATGATGGAAAATACTTGAGAAAAACATTTAACAAAATAGCAAGGTCAACAACTTGGCAAACCTTTAAAGAAAATTAAATTGAAACTAAAAACATGATATACGAGTGGTTGAGTAATACAAGTTACATAATTTTGTTCATGTAATAAGTGTCTTTCTTGTATTTGAATTGCATTGTTTTTTTTATGTTTTAAATTAGTTTGATGTATATTTTTAATTTTAAACATAGAAAGGATATTTCATAACGATATGTTGACTTTTACCGAACAAAATATAACGGTTTCAATATAATAATGTAAGGATTAAAATTATTAAAAATAATAATATTAAGAGACCAAAATTATATAACATGAAAATATAATGATTTTTTCAATATTAACACTGATATTTACGATGGATGAAACTAAGTTTAGATATAGCAAGTACAATATGAAATATATTTGATGTTATATTAAAACTATTACCGGAATTTAAATAAAATAAACTGACAACCAAAATATATGTGTGATTATAATGCATTTTTATTAGAATATATAAAAAATAAAGCAAACTTAACAATATCTTTAGATTTTCCAACATAAATTATTTAAAAAAAGTTAAAATAGAAAACTTATAATTTCTTATACCAATAAAACTGACAATAATGGAGATTATAACATTTTAAACAAACAAACCTCAAATAAAATTGCGTGTAGTAATTTTCATGATAAAGTTAAGTATTTTTTTTTTCTTAACAGACAATGTATAAGAGAATATATGTATAGTCTTTCAAAATTAAATATATTTTTTTGTGTAATTGTTGTTTAATTATAAAAGGATTAATTTTGAAATAAAT
>JAANYP010001781.1:0-78215 GCA_020465985.1 Centrapalus pauciflorus
TACAGGAACAAACCGTTGGCTAGGGGTGGAAAGAGAAAAGGAGGAGGAGTCGGAAATAAAGGAGAAAGAAGATGCCTCGACCAGTACATGTCCTGCCATAATGCACGTTTGGGCCGATAGGGAAGACAAATAGAATGTTGCCAAGTCCTCAGGTACGCCATGGCCATAAGGTACTTAACCTATAGCCAATCATCCTGTTTAGTCTTGTTGGGTTTGGATGACGTGACCAACACTTTGACACAAACAGTCACATCTAGGTGACCAGTTTTTGCCACACTTGAAGCCTCAGCTTTGGTGATTGTGTCAAAGTGCCGATCTTGTCTCTGTTTGCACAGCGCTGAACCTCCTTGCAGATGTTTTCTTCCAAACCTTTTCTTGTTGAACCTTTTGAAAGCATGGGCTATCATTGGCCTCCATCTTGTTCAGCAAGATCTGGCCAGTCTATCTTCAGTGCTGACACCTCCCTCCCTCTTTTCATCATCCTGTTGATCAGTTGAATGAACACATCACCACCGGAGTTACAGCTGCTCTCACATTAGCCAGAAAAAACAAAAAAAAAAGAGGCGCACCTCTTCTGTGCATTTCCAAGGCATTTCCTCTTTTTGTTGCTTGACTGTTCATCTCAGTCATGATCCATGACAGATTTGGAGCCAGATCCATACTTCTGATAAGTACGCGAGTTCCTTAGGATGTGTTGAAAAGGAGTTTCACTCTTCAGGTAAATGTCCAGACATTTATTCACAATAGGTAAGACTTGTCACTTGGTGATCCCAACAGCTTTGAATCACACTAGAGCAGTAACCTGGGGTAGGTTTCAGTGAAGTCCTTGGTTTAGCAAGAAGAGTTCATATATGTCTAACAGATTGTATGAGACCCTGTTGTCCATGTGATTGTGGGTTCCATCATAGACGGTACACAAAGTATCCCACATTCCTGTGCGGTCTGTCATTTTCTCAACGTGCGTGAACCACATCATCAAGGGAGAGAAATGACCAGGTTGGTCTTTCTTGCCTTTGGCATCCAGAGCCACCAATCCTTGTCTTCATCGACCAGTGAAGCTTTAGGGTTTCTCAAAGGTCCTGGATTTCAAGGAGCAGCATCCTGTCAACCGCTGGAGATTATAGGTAGTAACAGAGTGGCACCTAGAGGACACCTCCATCACTAGATCCTGGCAGTTGTACGCCAGATCCGCTAAGTAGAGCATCATTCTTCACTTGCCAACCGAGAAGTTTTGATATGTAAAGTTGGCAGGTTTGCCCATAGAGCCATGTCAGAGGAAGAAGAGTGGCACACTGTTGCAGGAACTTGGAAGAGAGTTTCTAGAGACACACACTCTAAACTGCTCTGATACCAGTGTAGGTCCCCGAGAGGTTCCCAAAGTATATAGTTATAAGCTGGTAGAGGGGGTGATACAGCAATTTAAAAACTAGACACTCTTTTCTCTCAATGTTTGTATGTATTATCAACAATTTGTTAATTACAAACAAGCTTGAATGCGAATAGTTCAAGCTGAATGACAGATACAACAGTATCTTGCTAGTGTAAGACAACTCAAACTAAGTATACATGAATACACTCACTACGAAGTCACTCACTGTGTTTACAAGACTTAAAGGAACGGCTTATGTAAAACAGCTTATACACACAGATGCTGGTTTACACAGAAGGTTTGTGCAGCATGAAAATCACACTTGCACGTTCACTCTTGGGTTTCAGCACTTAGCTTTCTTCACACTTTTCTCTGACTTAGAAGCTTCCTTTTAACTACACATAGATAGCTAAGAGAAACATCTTCATTGGACGGAATGAAAAGGAGAAGTCTTGTTGAAAAGACAACATAACCTTTCTGCACTTTTCTGAAAGGCAGACTTGTCGTTCACATGTGCAGAGAACTTTTGTCTTTTTACTTTTGTCTAACTGTTGCATTGCCTTTAACTAATTTAGGGAAGTCAACTTTGCGTCTTTCTGCCTTCTTCCGTAAAGGCCTATTTTTGATATAAGAAAAAGGTCTGTCACCCTTTTCAAATAACCTTTAGTCTTCATGTTACAGAACAGCTTGGGCAGGCGTCAGTTCTGTGTTTCCTCCACTTGTCCTTCGACTTTGTAAAAACTGAGCTTGTAGTCAAAAACAATACATGATGATTGGAACAATTCCATAAAGGTTTTTAGCCCTGTTCACAAAGAACAGGTTCTGTTACAAAGAACAGAACACTTTAAAAATGCCCAAGCTGCTCAACAGTGGTAGAGCAGCGTAGACATTTTAATGTCCAGCCTGTTCAGCAGATAGAGCAGCTTGGACAACTGTCTAAGTTGCAACACATGCAACATAGAGAACAGCTTTAGACCGATATTGCAAATCATTTTCAGGTTTCAATAAACAAAATATAACAGGCCTTAATTCAACCTTCAAGGCATCAACAGGTTTGATGAATAAATCTCCCCCTCAGAAGTAAAACAGGTTTGGATTGAGGCCCTTTTTGGTCCTAACTATATAAAGATATAGATATATATATATAGATATATATATATATAATATATATATATGTATATAGATAATATATATAGATTATATATATTATATATATATATGATATTAGACTAAAGATCGTTGTGAACACTTATTCGTTGTGAATATTCTGAACAACCATAAAATAGCTTTTGACTTTAAATCTTGTTTGAAAATACTACCGCCCTTTCTATTAACATATTAATCTTATTTGGATCCATGAATTTGTCAATCTTATGATCTTTGTTGAATCCTATGCATCTTGTGATAAAAACTACAAGCGAACCCTTTGATGTGTTTGAATCTTGTTGTAGACACTTCTATAAACCTTTTGAATCATAAGATTCATGTTCAAACACTTGTTGATATATAGGATGTTATATGTATTTTTTTTTGTTCACAACGTTTCACATGAATAACTTGTCCCATGGCTTTCATCCCTATCATATGTAGAATCTCTAATCGTCATCTCTAGGAGATATATATATCCCTTCTGCGTGTGTGTTGGGATCGTGCTTTCTTTTCGCCGCTCTCCTCTATACTGTGTGTGTTGTCTATATCTATAGATCTATCTGCTCCTCGATTAATATCGAGCGCTAAGCTATCTCTCGCTATCTCTCGACGCTAGGCGCGATCGCTCTCTTCTGTCTGTATCGATCTCCCTCTTGCGAGTCTGTATATCCCGACTCTATCTCTATCTCGAGATCTCTACTCGCATCCATCTATATCATATAGCTCTATTATCGCTCTCTATCTATGCTCTCTCTCTATTATCCCTCCATACCGCTCTATATTTCTCTATCCCTCCAGATGAGCGCTAATCATCTCTATCTAGCCATCGTACCTCCATCTAGATCATAGCCGATTGTTCCTCTATCTCTCGCTCTAGCTATATCTCATACCTCTCTCTAATAGCCTGACCCTCCCCGACTCTACCTCCCTCATCGCTCACAAAGCAGGAACGTTCTTGATATCATAAACGCGTATGTACGTCCCCTAGCACGACACCCGCATCGATTCATACGAGCCTAAGATGTCCCTCCCGGGCCCAGGCGTGAGTAGCGTAAGCGGCTCGTACAGACCACGGATTTTAGCCCCTCCGGGTGCGAGAAAAACAGACCGCTAAACGGCGTGGGAGACAAAGAAAGATGAGCTCTGAAATAGTTACTCAGAGCTTGAGGGGGAAACCGAGGTCACAAGAAGGCAGTGATAGAATTTGGTGATTGCGCCGTTAGTGTTTAAGAGATCAGAGAGAGGAAGCAAACTAGCAACGGCTCTATATATATATTATATATATATATATAATATATAATATATATATATATATATATATAGGGGAGGGTTCTTCTAAGAACCATAAAAAATGTGGGAACCTAAGAACCTTTTATGGCCTTTAGATTAATGATAATCAATGGTTGATATATTGGATGACAATTTTGTAATTATTTTAAACTTTGATAGTGGAGAATATTGAAAATATGTGAAAATGGTATTTTTGGAAGAAAAAAATATGTTTTTTCTCTTTCTCTCTCTTACTTTTTATCATTTTCATTTTATTTTTCTTTCATTATAATTGATTTTTAAAGTAAAAAAATGTTTTTTATAAAAAAAATTATTTTTTCTATATAGAAAATTATTTAATTGTGTTGGGAAATAGTCTAAGTAAGTTCAAGCTGTTAGTTGGACTTCTCAAACTGTTAGTAGAATTTATATGTAAATACAAAGTTCATGCTGTTAGTTGAAGAATCTTGAGCTGCCAGTGTAAAAGTTCAAGCTGCTAGAGTAAATTAACTCAAGCTGCTCTGTTCAAGCTGTCAAGTGATTCAAGCTGCTCAACAGTTTCATAAACAGAAAGTGCTGATATTCAGGAAAAGATATCTACACGAAGATTCCAGCATATCTACTATCAGAGAAGTCATAGTCCTTCAAGGAAACAAATCAAGAAGCAATATAAATACATAGAATAGGTCTTTCTATTGTATAAGAGTTTTCTGCATATTCAAGTTTGTAATTGCTTTTTGTTTAAGTTTTCATAAGCCTCTAAGGTTGTAAAAACCTAAGAACAATTTGTGTTCTTCGTCTAATCAAACAGATTAGAGGTGATTATAATCATTGAAGTCAGCAATACAAGCAATTTTTGATTATTTCTTGTGTTTATTTGCTATTCATTCTGAAAGCTATTGTTAAAATAATTGAGTGTTATTCCGCAAACTTCTTAATTAAACTTTGATTCAAAGCAAGATTATTGATTTATACTCTGATAAATTCAAATCAGTTAGTCTTGGTTAATTAGTTTCAGATCCTGACAAGTGGTATCAGAGCCAGGTCGTTCTTTGTTTTTCAAAGTCGAAAGCTTTCTTTTAAATTTTTAATCTTTTGCAATGGAATTTGAAAATAGCAGCAGTGGATCTGGGCAAGGACTCAAAGTGCCTATGCTCAAGCCCACTGAGTTTGAGATGTGGAAACTCAGGATTCAACAGCATATTCAATTTATTGATTATGCCATATGGGAAGCTGTTGAATTTCCTCCTGTAGTTGATCCAGAACTTGATGATGAGGGAAAACCAGTCAAAACTCCTCCAAAAACTGAACTTGAAAGAAAGGCTAGAATGAATGAAGTGAAAGCTCTTACACTTTTACAAATAGCCATTCCTAATGCTTATCAACATCAGTTCAAAAAGTTTTATACTGCTCATTCTCTTTGGAATGCTTTAGAGAAAAGATTTGCTGGTAATGCTAGTACCAAGAGAAATCAAAAAGATCTTTTGAAACAGCAGTATGAGAACTTTTCTGGTGGCAAGAATGAAAACCTTACTCAAATTTTTGACAGGTTCAACAAACTGATAAGTGAACTGGAAAGTGCAAAAGTCAGCCTGGATCAAGATGAAGTCAACAGAAAGTTTCTCAGATCTCTTGGAGAAGAATGGACAGTTTATGCTGCACAATGGAGAACAAAAGACACTCTTGATGAGATAGAACTGGATGATCTGTACAACAGTCTGAGAGTGTTTGAGACTGAGATTGATACTAAAAAGAAATCCTTTTCTTATAATCACAATACTGTTCTTCTGTCTTCTGAAAAATCTAATGGCAGTGATTCCTTTTCAGGTGGTGATGGCAACTCTACTGAAGCTCACTATGAAGCTTTTATTGCCAATGATGGACTGTTTGCTCTAAATGCTGAAGATTTAGAACAGATTCATCCAGATGATCTTGAAGAGATGGATTTGAAGTGGCAACATGCAATGCTGACCATGAGGGCCAAAAGGTTTCTTAAAAAAACTGGCAGGATCAACTTTCAAGCCAGAACAGAAGGCAAACCAGCTTTTGATAAGTCAAAAGTTGAGTGTTATAAATGTCATAAGCTTGGTCACTTTGCCAGAGAATGTAGATCTCAAGGTCAACCGTCATCAAGAACTTCACAAACCAATCAGACTTCATCATCAACAGCACTTGTCTCTCAAGAAGACAATATGTTTGACTGGAGTGATCAGACAGAGGAAGAATTTCAAAATCAAGCTCTGATGGCAGAAACATCAAATGTCTCCTCCTCTGAACTACCATCTGAGGTAAATTCTAAACTCTGCTCTCAATCATGCAAAAATATGGTTAAAAAATACAGAGACCATAATGAGAGTATGTGCAAAACTCTGGCTAAGATGGAAGAGAGGAGATATGAATACATGCAAGCCATAGAAGATCTTGAAAAACAGATCAATGACTATAAGGATAATGAGATTCAAATGGGACATGATAGAACATATCATGAGTGGGAGAAAAAGGAGCTAAATAAGAAAATAGAATCTCTTAATAAAAAGGTAGAAGAGACTGAACAAAAGGTATTAGAGGCTAATAAGAAACTAGAATCTGTCAATATAGATCTAGGTAACTTCAAATTGGCTAATCAAAAGCTGGAACACCTAATGGAAGTCCAATTTAAAGATAGGGTAAAATCTCAGGTTAATCCCAAAGAAGGCATAGGCTACAGGGCTACTCCACCTCCATACAACAACAAATACATTCATCCAATGAGTGAAGTTGCTGATAGACTTGTCAATGAACCACTAGATGAGTCTATGACTATTGTAGATCCTATCCTTGATAATAGTCCTGAATCAAAAGAAGATCAGATTCAAAATAGAGACTATGAGTGTCTAACAGGTGAGAAAGACTACAAAACAATGAGTGCACCTATAGAAATCCAAGCCCCCAGTAAGAAATGAAAAGAGAAGATGAGTGTATGCAATGCTGCTCCACAAGTTTATGTACATTCTAACTGTAACACTGCATCTTCTTCAAAGAATAATAAAAGGGGTAAAAATGTTCCAGTCTGCACATGCCAAAAGCATGGTGTTCAAAAGTTTCCCAAACAACAGCAGGTAAGGGGAAATCAGAGGAACAAGAATTAGAAATTGTCAAATAAATCTGGTTCTCCAATTCAAACAGTCAAAAGGTGTTTTCACTGTGGAAGGAAAAATCACTTGGCCAAGGATTGTTTTTATAAACCAGCTGTTGCAAAACAGACTGTGAATCATAAAAAATCAAGTCCTACTCATGTAAAATTCAAAGGTCAAACCTTCTGCTACAACAGTTCCAAAGAAAACAGATGATCACAGACTTTCAAAAGTTAATAAAAAACAGTCCACACACCAAAAACAAGTTTTGGCAAAGCCTAAATTAAGTTTTAAACAAATATGGTGTGTCAAGGAAAAATTTTCAGATCAAACTGCTGATGCAAAAGACCAGACTGCTAAGACAAATTCTGAAGCTGGTAGTGCAAATTCTGAAACTGTTAGCACTACACACACAGGTCAAACTGCTAAGCATCAATCTGGAACTACTAATGAATCATCTAAGACTGTTAGAAGAAAAGATGATCAAAATACCTGGATACCTCATATACTCACTAAATACTCTCCAAAGACTCCATCAGTAGATCTCACTAAATATAAGAAGTCAAAAACAATATTTAGTTATGTCAATGCACAGGGCCAACCCAAAACCAATTTGGTTTGGGTTTACTCCACTACTAACTAAGCTTTTATTTGTGCAGGGCAACCACAGATTACCTCATAAAACAAGATGGAATTTGGACAGTGGATGCTCTAGGCACATGACAAGCAATTCTGAGTGCTTGTCAAATTTCAAAGGCTTTGATGGAGGATTTGTTGCATTTGGAGGCAACTCCAAAGGAGGTAAAGTTACAGGTAAAGGTACAGTTAATGCAGGTAACATGGTCTTTAATGATGTTTTGTATGTTGAACAGCTTAAGTATAATTTATTGAGTGTCTCTCAAATCTGTGACAAACAAAATATTGTTCTGTTTACAGATTCTGAGTGCATTGTTCTTTCAAAGGACTTCAAAATTCCTGAAAATCTTGTTTTATTAAGAACACCAAGAAAGGACAATGTATACTGTTTGGACACAGAACTTTTATCCAGATCAAATACTTTAAGCTGTTTAATATCCAGAGCATCATCCAATGAGTCTGCTCTTTGGCATAGAAGGATGTGTCACATGAACTTCAAGTCCATGAACATTTTAGTCAAAAAGAATCTGGTAAGAGGTTTACCACAAAAGGAGTTCATATGTGATGATCATTGTGTAGCATGCCTTAAAGGCAAGCAACACAAAACTTCTCATAAGGCCAAAGAAATAAATTCAATCTCATCTGCTCTTCAGCTGATTCATATGGATCTATTTGGTCCAACATCTGTTTTGATTTTAAATAAAAGGGCTTACTGTTTAGTCATTGTTGATGATTTCACCAGATTTACTTGGGTTTACTTTCTTAGGTCTAAAGATGAAACTGCTGAGCTAGTCAAGTCATTTATTCTTAAGATAGAGAACCAATCCAACTCAAAAGTTAAGGTGATAAGATCAGACAATGGAACTGAATTTAAAAATCACATTCTAAACAGTTTTTGTGAGTTCAAAGGTATTGCTAGACAATATAGTGCACCAAGAACACCACAGCAAAATGGTGTAGCTGAAAGAAAGAACAGAACATTAATTGAGGCTGCTAGAACAATGTTAGCTGATTCAAATCTGTCAATGACTTTCTTGGCAGAAGCTGTTAATACAGCCTGTTATGTTCTGAATAGGGTTCAGGTTGTTCAATCTAAAAGGAAAACTCCTTATGAGTTATTCCATAATAGAAGTCCCCTAATAGCTTTCTTCAAGCCTTTTGGATGTCCATGTACTATTCTTCATACTAAGACTCACTTAGGGAAGTTTGAAAGTAAGGCTGAAGAAGGTTTCTTTGTAGGATACTCATATCAAAGCAAAGCCTATAGAGTATATAACAGTGTGTCTAAAACCATTGAAGAAAGTGCCAATGTTGAATTTAATGAAAATACTGCAAATGTCAAAGGCATTGGTCCTGATTGGTTGTTTGATTTAGATTCACTAACAAATTCTCTGAGCTTTGTTGAGTATACTGCAGAAACTGATGCAAACAGGTTTGAAGCTGTCAGCACAAATTCTCATGCTGTCAATACAAATTCTCAGGCTGTTGGCACAAAGTTTCAAACTGCTGCAGATTCAACCAATTAGGATGAATACACCACTATACCACTTCTGTCTAGTGATCCTCCAGGGGTTCTGAATGCTCAACATGCTACAAATCCAGACACTGAAGTGCCACTCCCAAGTCCTGAGAGAACAGCTCCAACACAAAGGGAAACAGTCCCAGATTCAAGTCAAGCTGTTCCAGAAGCTGAACTTTTCACTGGTCCTGATGGAGATGATACAAATCTTGGATCTTCTTTTCAGACAGAGAGAGAGCCTACACTCAGAGTTCACAAGTATCATCCTCTCAATCAAATACTGGGTGATCCAAGTACTCCTGTACAAACAAGGAAAATGGTTCACAATGAGACTGCTGCTGTTCCTGAATTCAGTCTAGCTGCTTTTGAACATGCCTGTTTCATGTCTCAACTAGAACCTAAAAAGGCATCAGAAGCATTGAAAGATTCATCCTGGATTGAGGCAATGCAGGAAGAGCTGCTCCAATTCAAAATTCAAAATGTCTGGACACTGGTTGATCTTCCTAAAGGAAAGAGAGCAATTGGTACAAGATGGGTGTTCAGAATCAAGAAAGATGAGAGAGGGATAGTCATCAAGAATAAAGCAAGACTAGTAGCACAAGGGTACACTCAAGAAGAAGGCATAGATTACGATGATGTATTTGCTCCAGTGGCAAGAATTGAAGCCATCAGACTATTTTTGACCTATGCAAGCTTTAAAGGTTTTAAAGTGTATCAAATGGATGTGAAGTCTTCTTTTCTATATGGGACAATTGAAGAGGAGGTCTATGTATGTCAGCCTCCTGGTTTTGAGGACTACAAGTATCCAGACAGGGTCTACAAGTTAGACAAGGCTCTCTATGGTCTCCATCAAGCCCCAAGAGCATGGTATGACACTCTGTCATCATACCTTCTACAGAATGGGTTCAAGAGAGGCACTCTGGACAAAACACTTTTCACTAAGTCCATCAAAGCTGAGATTCTGCTTGTCCAAATCTATGTTGATGACATCATCTTTGGCTCAACAAATGATTGGTTGTGCAAAGAGTTTGAGGCTTTAATCCACAAAAAGTTTCAAATGAGTTCAATGGGAGAACTCACTTTCTTTCTAGGATTGCAGGTCAAACAGAAACCCACTGGTCTCTTCATAAGTCAATCAAAGTATGTTAAAGACATACTGGAAAAGTTTGGGTATCAAGACACCAAAGTTGCAAGCACCCCAATGGATCCTCACAAGCAGCTTCATACAGACAAAGATGGAATAGATGTGGACATTCATTTATACAGATCTCTTATAGGATCTCTTATGTATCTAACATCTTCTAGACCTGATATTATGTTTGCTGTCTGTGTCTGTGCAAGGTTTCAATGTTCACCAAAGGATTCCCATCTGGTTGCTGTTAAAAGAATCTTTAGATACCTAAAAGGCCAACCTCATTTAGGCCTCTGGTATCCTAAAGACTCTCCTCTTACATTAACAGCCTACTCTGACAGTGACTATGGAGGATGCAACATTGACAGAAAATCCACAACTGTTGGATGTCAATACTTAGGAGCAAGATTGGTCTCTTGGAAATGCAAAAAGCAAACCACTGTTTCCACCTCATCCACTGAAGCAGAATATGTAGCAGCTGCAAGCTGCTGCTCCCAGGTAATGTGGATTCAAAATCAGTTGAGAGACTATGGTATGCACTTCTTATCCACTCCTATTTATATTGACAATTCAAGTGCAATCAGCATTGTGCAAAACCCAGTGAAATTCCCAAAAACCAAGCATATAGAAATCAGATTTCACTTTATAAGGGATTGTAATGAGAAGAAGTTAATACAAGTTACCAAAATACAACTTGGATGATCAGTTAGCTGATCTATTTACAAAACCTTTTGATGTAGGAAGGTTCACTTTCCTGGTATCAAACATTGGTATGGTAAACATGGATTAACTTGTCTTCATTATTATCTATTCCATATGCTTATTTAAGGGGGAGTCACTGTTTCATTAAAAGCTGCTAAATTTCTAACTAACAGCTTGAGTATTTTCTCAAGCTGCTAGTTCATTTTCTCGGACTGTTAGTTAAATCACTTGATCTGTCGAAGTGTGCAGGGTAATTTGGTAATTTCTCAAATGTGTGCGCGGGACCCAACCTTTTCAAAACCTTTAAAGGTCCCAGTTTCGTTCAGTTGTAACTACCAGTTACACAATCTCATACAACAGCCTTCTCTTCTCTCTGAACGATTCACACATTCTTCTTTGAAACCCTAGCATCTCCGTTTAATCTCCCATGGAGTTTGTCAAAGAACACAATTGCCTACCATACTCTCTAAAGCACTCTGAACTTCAACCGTTCCATGACATGATGGACTTTCTTAGACACTCCCATATCCATCATGCCCTCAATATCAATCCCACCATATACATCACTCATATTGAGCAGTTCTGGAACCGTGCCTCTGTCCAAACCATCAATGGAGTTCCTTCTCTACTATCCAAAATTGATGGCACTCCCATCACCATAACTGAGGAATCCATTCGACATCATCTGCATCTTCAAGATGCCTCAGGTATATCAGACCTATCCCTAAATGCTTTACATTCTGGTCTTTATAATATTGGATATAGGGGTCCTGCTGATTCCTTTACTTTCTTGAAAGCACACTTTTCACCTAAATGGAAATATGTTGTGCATATCATTCAGCAGTGTATGAGCCCCAAAAGAACTGGTTGGTCAGAATTTTCCTCCAATATTGCCACTGCCTTAGTGTGCTTTTCAACGGGCCAACAGTTCAATTTTTCAAATATGATTTTTCAGGGGATGTTAAGGCATCATTCCCTAAAGAATGGGAAGTTTTTGATGTATCCTAGATTTTTGGCAGAAATAATTGCACACACTTGCACCACTTCTCATATACATAAGAGGATACATGTTTCCCATCGGCACTCACTATCTTCCATTAAAAGGCTTTTAAAACAAAGTGCCAATTTTTTGAGTATAGATGTTCCATTGCCCTCTGCAAATGATGAACATCATTCCAAGAAACAGAGGAGAGGGTCCTGAGCAGGCTCAGCCTAACACTACTGCTTCACCCCCCAGGACCCCAACCCACTCCTCATGATACACAAATTCCTTCAGTTCCTATTGTTCAGCCAACAGCCCCACTCAAATACCTATATAAAAGGAAAAGAGGACCAGGAGCTCCTTCCTCCTCAGCCCTCAGACAAGAGCCAAATAACCCTGTGCAGGAGGATACTTCTGCACAGAATATCCAAAGGGTACACATTGAGGACTCTCCCATTCTCACTCAGGAGGTGAACATCTCACCAGAGATTGTTCATATGGGTTCTGTGGCTGACACTACTGCTGTCTCTGCACAAGAGGCACAAGACAGTGCCAACATACTTAAGATCACGCCCATGGCAACAGCAAGTGTGTAAACACCAGCTGGAAGTCCCCAGAACCAAGAACAGAGGGGCCCAGATGTTTCTACTTCTGGTATTCATGCTAGTGATAGATCACAAGCACCACAGATGTTTACTGATCTTGAGGCTAGTTTGCAACTTATGCTTTTAACGGATCCTAAGATGAAACATGTTGTAGCTATGTTGGAATACCAAAAGTCCATCATTGCTGCATAGGGAGCACAGATTATTGCACTAAAGCAGGCAGAAGCGGCTCAAAATCAGAGAATGGATTATCTCCATAAAGGGTTTACCCTATGTGGAAATAAGATCATGCAATTAGAGCGTTTGATTCAAACCCAAGTGGCAAAGGTTGTAGGTCCTCCTGACCAAACCAATGCTTCCAAAAAGGGGGAGAATCAGGAGTTTCCTAAAGCAGTCCAAGCAGCTCCAACAGAATCAGTCCAAGCAGCCCCAACAGTTCAATCATCTAGGCTAACAGTCCCAACAGCTTCTCAAGCTGTTAGCCTAAAAACTCAAGTTGCTTCTTCAAAAGCAACTGGAGTTGTTATAAGAGAAGGTTTTCAAGCTCCAATCAGTACAGTCCAAGCTACAACTTCTGCTACAAAAGACAAGGGAAAGGGCATTCTTATAGAGTCTCCAAAGCATAAATTTTCTAACAAAGAAGCCCAGATTGCCTTTGATGCTGAGATAGCCAGAAAATTGGCAGAAGAACAAGATCAAGAGTTAGACCAGCAAACCCAGCCCCCAATGGAAGATGATGAAACCCTAGGTGATTACCTAAAAGGGTTTGTGGTTAAGCAAGGGGAAAAGAAGAGGAAGATGCCAACAGGGCATTCTAAGGCTGAGCATAGAAGATTTCTAATAAATTTTGCCTTTCCAGCTGGTATCCCAAAGAAGATGGCTCAGTCCATGAGCACAGAGAGGCTGCAAGATATCCACGACAAAGAGATGGACAAAAGAAAGAAAGCCAAAGTCTCCCAAGAAGTCCAAACATCCCAAGAACCAGTTCAAACTGGTACAAGTAATGTTCAATTTGCTGCCAGTGCCCCTGCTCCTTCTGATCAAGCTGTTGCTTCCATTCCTACATCAGAGTCATTATCTCAAGTAAAGCTGGATCAAGTTAAAAAGGTGTTGTTTGAGCAACAACTACAAAAGGCTATGGAGTTAGAGAAATTAATAGACCAGCATGACTTTACAAAACCTCTTATTAATTACCGGTATGCTAAGACAATGGACAATATTGACTTAAGATTTCAGTTTGTAGTAAGAAGGGAATCTGGTCCAGAAGAAGAGTATGACAGCTTCTGGCATATGGTTTAAAAGATGACTAGAGATGAGCTCACAAGAATGCACAATATTGGGTCTGTGACACAAGTAAGATCGGCTCTACCACAAGTAAAGCAAGTCATCAAAGATCTGAAGACCATTGTTGACCCTGAATCTATAAGGAAAGATATAGAGGATGCAAACAAAAAGGGAATGAAGATCAAGCAAGTTGATCTGTTTGTCAAATCAAGGACTTACAGAATCAAATTTACAGATGGATCTGGTATGTTCTTCAATTTTGAATTCTGTGATCTACCAAAAGCTATGCTACTCCAGATGAAATCTGTTAAGATATCTTGTGATAGAGAAGAGATGAAGAAAGAGTTTTTGAAGGCTGTAAATCAGAAAGTTGCACAGTTGTAAGTTTTTGAAAGCCTTGGTTTGTAAATAACAGTTTACTTATTTATTTCCTTATCTGTATAGAACTTAAAGTCTTGAGTAAAGAATTTAAGTTAGGGGGAGATTGTTGGGAAATAGTCTAAGTAAGTTCAAGCTGTTAGTTGGACTTCTCAAACTGTTAGTAGAATTTATATGTAAATACAAAGTTCATGCTGTTAGTTGAAGAATCTCGAGCTGCCAGTGTAAAAGTTCAAGCTGCTAGAGTAAATTAACTCAAGCTGCTCTGTTCAAGCTGTCAAGTGATTCAAGCTGCTCAACAGTTTCATAAACAGAAAGTGCTGATATTCAGGAAAAGATATCTACACGAAGATTCCAGCATATCTACTATCAGAGAAGTCATAGTCCTTCAAGGAAACAAATCAAGAAGCAATATAAATACATAGAATAGATATTTCTATTGTATAAGAGTTTTCTGCATATTCAAGTTTGTAATTGCTTTTTGTTTGAGTTTTCATAAGCCTCTAAGGTTGTAAAACCCTAAGAACAATTTGTGTTCTTCGTCTAATCAAACAGATTAGAGGTGATTGTAATCATTGAAGTCAGCAATACAAGCAATTTTTGATTATTTCTTGTGTTTATTTGCTATTCATTCTGAAAGCTTTTGTTAAAATAATTGAGTGTTATTCCGCAAACTTCTTAATTAAACTTTGATTCAAAGCAAGATTATTGATTTATACTCTGATAAATTCAAATCAGTTAGTCTTGGTTAATTAGTTTCAGATCCTGACAAATTGCTAAAAAAATAACGTATTTTATATAGAAATATTATATGTCTATATAGAATTTTTTTTTTTCTATATAGAATATGTTAACGAACATATTCTATGTACATTCTACGTAGAATGTCATGCATTCTACGTAGAATGACATTCAATCTACGTATAATGTCGTGTAGAATGTCAAATATCATATATTCTACGTAGATTACTTGATAAAATATATCAAAAACACATTGAAACAAAAAAAAGATTTCATTTAGACATTTTATCAAACACTTGGTATGCAACTGATATAAAATATACCAAAAAGACATTGAATAGTAATGTTAATCTACATAAAAAGATATAGAAATGTATAAAAAACATAAAATATATGAAATATATAAGAAACATAACATTCTTCATTGATTATGTGTGATTTTTTACAAGTAGTCTTGTATTATATTCTATTTAGATTATTATTTAATCTATGTAGATTATCATGTAATCTACGTAGATTATCATCTAATCTACGTAGATTATCATGTAAAACATCCAATAACTATTACAATCATTATATATCTAATATCTTACAAGTAATCTTCATTATAAAACATGAAAAATGAATCTGTCATATTCTATGTAGAGTATCGACGAACATATTATATGTACAATCTACGTAGAATGTCATGCATTCTACGTAGAATGACATTCAATCTACGTAGAATAACATGCAATCTACGTAGAATGATATGCAATATACGTAGAATGGCATGCAATCAACGTAGAATGACATGCAATCTACGTAGAATGTCGTGTAGAATGTCAATTATCATATATTCTACGTGGATTATTACATGATATATTATACCAAAAACACATTGAGTAGTAATGTTAATCTACATAAAAAGATATAGAAATGTATAAAAAACATAAAAATATATTAAATATATAAGAAACATAACATTTTACATAGATTATGTGTGATTTTTTACAAGTAATAGTGTATTATATTCTATGTAGATTATGATGTAATCTACATATATTGTCATGTAATCAACATAGATTATCATGTAAAACATCTAATAACTATTACATTCATTATAAATATAATATCTTACAAATAATTTTAATTATAAAATATGGAAAATGAATCTGTCCAATGTACGTAGATTGTACATAGAATATGTTCGTCGATACTCTACATAGAATCTCACCCAATCTACGTAGAATGACATTCAATCTACGTAGAATGACATGCAATCTACGTAGAATGGCATGCAATCTACGTAGAGTAACGACGAACATATTCTATGTACAATCTACGTAGAATGTCATGCAATCTTGTAGGTCCCAAAAGATATCCCAAGTATATAGCCTTAAGCTGTAGAGGGGGGGGGGGTGAATACAACACTTTAAAAACCACACACAATTTTCTCAATGTTTGTATGTATTATCAACAAATGTTAATTACAAACGAGCTTGAATGCGGAAAGGTTCAAGCTGAGATGACAGATACAACAGTATGTTTAACTAGTCTAAGACTGACTTAGACTAATTACAATGAATACACTCACTAAGAATCACTCACTGTGTTTACAAGACTCTAAGGAACAGCTTGAACAAGAACAGCTTAGACACTGAGCACTGTTTTATTCAAGCAGACTTGCATGCATGAAAGACACACTTTGAATGCACGTTCACTCTTGGTTTCAGCACTTAGCTTTTTGGCTTATTCTTTCAATCCTTGGAAGTTTCTTTTTATACTCAATCAGAGGATCTAAGTGAAGCTTCTTCATTAGACAGAATGAAAAAGGTAAAGTCTTGATGAAAAGACAACATAAACTTTTCTGCACATTCTGAAAAGCAGACTTGTCTTCATGTGGGCAGAATTTTTGTCTTTTCACTTTGTCTACTGTTGTATTGCCTTTAACTAAATAAGGAATGTCAACTTTGTGTTTTTCTTCCTTTGTAAAGTCCTATTTTGATATAAGAAAAAGGTCTGTCACCCTTTTTCAAATATCCTTTTGTCTTCATGTAACAGAACAGCTTGGGCAGACTGAGCAGTTTTGATTTCCACTTTGTCTTCGACTTTGTAAACTGATCTTGTAGTCAAAAATAATACATGAGGACTTGGAAACATATTCCATAAAGTGTTTAGCCTGTTCACAAAGAACAGGTTCTGTTCACAAAGAACAGAACACTTGTAAACTGCCCAAGCTGCTTACCAGTGAAGAGCAGCGTAGACAGTTTATATCCAGCCTGTTCAGCAGACTGAACAGCTTGGGCAAAACTGCCTTTGTTGCAACGAATGCAACACAAAGAACAGCTTCAGGCTGATATTGCAAATCATTTTCAGGTTTCAATAAGGCATATAACAGGCCTTAAATTCAACCTTCAAAAGCATCAACAGGTTTGATTAAGAATCTCCCCCTCAGATGCAGAACAGGTTTGACTGAGGCCTTTTTGTGCCTAACAAATCTACGTAGAATGACATTCAATCTACGTAGAATGACAATCAATCTACGTAGATGACATGCATTCTATGTAGATAGTCATTCAATCTACGTAGAATGTCATGTAGAATGTCAAATATCATATATTCTACATAGATTACATGATAAAATATACCAAAAACACATTGAATGTTAATGTACATTTACATAAAAAGATATAGAAATGTATAAGAAACAAAAAAATATATGAAATATATAAGAGACATAACATTCTACATAGATCATGTGTGATTTTTTACAAGTAGTCTTGTATCATATATTCTATGTAGATTATCATGTAATCTACGTATATTATCATGTAAAACATCTAATAACTATTACATTCATATATATATATCTAATATTTTACAAATAATCTTCATTATAAAACGTTGAAAATGAATCTGTCATATTCTATGTAGAGTATCGACGAACATATTTTATGTACAATATACGTAGAATGTCATACAATCTATGTAGAATGACATGCAATCTACGTAGAATGACATTCAATCTACGTAGAATGTCATGCGATCTGCGTAGAATGTCATGCAATCTATGTAGAATGTCGTGTAAAATGTCAAATATCATATATTCTACATAGATTACATGATAAAATATATCAAAAACACATTGAAACAAAAAAAAAGATTTCATTTAGACATTTTATCAAACACTTGGTATGCAACTTATATAAAATATACCAAAAATACATAGAATAAAACTGTTAATCTACGTAGAATAACATGCAATCTACGTAGAATGACATTCAATCTACGTAGAATGACATGCAATCTACGTAGAATGACATGCAATCTACGTAGAGTATCGACGAACATATTCTATGTACAATCTACGTAGAATGTCATGCAATCTACGTAGAATGACATTCAATCTACATAGAATGAAATTCAATCTACGTAGAATGACATGCAATCTACGTAGAATGTCATGCAATCTATGTAGAATGTCGTGTAGAATGTCAAGTATCATATATTCTATGTAGATTAAATGATAAAATATACCAAAAACACATTGAAACAAAAAAAAAAGATTTCATTTAGACATTTTCTCGAACACTTGGTATGCAACTGATATAAAATATATTAAAAACACAATGAATAGTAATGATAACCTACAAGAAAGACATAGATTTGTATAATAAACATAAAAATATATGAAATATATAAGAAACATAACATTCTACATAGATTATGAATAGTAATGTTAATCTACATAAAAAGATATAGAATTATATAACATTCTATATAGACATATAATCTTTCTATATAGAATACATTAATTTTTAGCAATTAAATAATTTTTTATATAGAAAAAATTTATTTTTTTTATAAAAACGTTTTTTTAATATTAGAATCAATTCTAATGAAAGAAAGAGAAAATGAAAATGAAAAAAAAAATAAGAGAGAGAAAGTGAAAAAGAGATGCATATAATAAAAAGGTGGAGAGAGAAAGATAATATTTTTTATTCCAAAAATACCCTTTTGATCCAAGGGCTCTAAAAGGTTCCTAGGTTCTCACCATCTTTAAGGTTCTTAAAAGAACCTCTCCCTATATATATATACACACACACACACACACACATATATATATATATATATATATATATATATATATATATATATATATATATATATATATATATATATATATATATATATATATAGATTTAGGTTCAAGTGAGTACCACCTCTAATGCAGCGCACCAGAAGGTACCACCCTTAAAAGTAATTTTTTTGAAAATTTTTTTTATGAACATATTCTAATTAACATTACACAGATCATATGTGAATTTCACGCAAATCCGAACACTCTAAGTGTATGAAAACACGCATTACATAAATGCACGTTCACATGTGTTCAAAATTATGTAAGTGTGTGTTCACATCATTTTTTAGGAGCTAGGAGATGTGAACGTATGTGAAATTTACATATGATCTTCATAATGTTAATTAAAACATGTTTATGAAAAAAAAATTTAAAAAAAGTTTTTTTAAAGGTGGTACCTTCTGGTGCGCTGCATAATGGGTGGTACTCTCTCGAACCATATTCTATGTACATATATATATATATATATACATATATATATATATATATATATATATATATATATATATATATATATATATATATATATATATATATATATATATATATATATATATATATATATATATAGAGAGAGAGAGAGAGAGAGGGAGGTTCCATTGAGAACTTTTGTGCATCGAGGCACAAAAGAACCTCCACTGTCCCTTGGATGAAAAGAATGTGTGAGTTAGATCAAATGACAAAAGGTAATTAAATAGAAAGTTTTATGCATCAAATGCACATAATGAAATTCGCGGAGGGGTAAAACAGGAATTATGCAATCCTTATTTAATTATTACACTTCCAAAATTAACAAAAATAATACAATTTCAAAATACATCAAAATACATGAATATCGTTCATCTCTTCCAAAAATAAATCATGCATATCGTTAATCTCTTCCAAAGTCAAAATACATCAAAATACAAACATGAATCGTTCATCTCTTCATGCATATCATTCATCGTTCATCATCAAAATACATGCATATCGTTCATCTCTTCATGCATATCGTTCATTCCTTCCAAAAATAAATCATGCATATCGTTGATCTCTTCCAAAATCAAAATACATCAAAATACAAACATGAATCGTTCATCTCTTCATGCATATCATTCATCGTTCATCATCAAAATACATGCATATCGTTCATCTCTTCCAAAATCAAATACATGCATATCGTTCATCTCTTTCAAAATCACCAAAATACATCCTTTTATCTTTGAAGGTGTGCATCATCCAAAAATGCATCCTTTTATCGCGTTTTTCATTGAAGGTGTTCATCATTCAATAATTTATCATGCATTCAAAAAATGCAATGATTATCGGCCATAGAGAGAGAGAGAGAGAGAGAGAGATGGTCGGTGCAGCGGTGGTGCAACAGTGGTACGATGGTGATGAAGCGGCCGAGAGAGCGGTGATGCAGCGGCCGAGAGAGCAAGATGGTGGTGGTGCAGCGACCAAGAGAGCAAGACAGTGACCGGATTTTGAGAATGAGAGGGGGTGGGGCGGTCACATGGGGAAGGAGAGGGAGAGAGGTTGATCGTGGTGAGAGAGAGAGAGAGAAAGAGAGAGAGAGAGGTGAGGAGAGAAAGAGAGAGAAAGTTTTGGTAAGTTGTTTAATGTATTGACTTGTTTCCTAATCTAATTAAACCTAATTATCTATAATTAATTAATTTTCTTATAAATTTATTCCACAAATACCCTTAATGCACCCTTGGTAGAAAGTCCGATGCACAAAAGTTCTCAATGGTCCCTCGATGCACAAAAGTTCTCAATCGAACCCTAATATATATATATAACGTTTTAATAAAATATATAACCTATTTAACTAAAAAATTTATATGTATATAAACTGTATATGTTTAGAGATAGTTAAACTTAACAAAATATATAAATTTGACATATTATATGTATAAATTAAATTAATTTGTTAAATTTTGTTATAACTTCGTATGTAATTTTTGTTATGCTTAGTGGATTAATACATTGAACATTTGTAATTTATATGGGATATTAACATTATGAAATAAATAAATTAGAATGCATTACACGTTAAATAATATATTTCGTTAAGTTAAAATTACATTGGACATGTAATGTTTATACAAATATGAAAAGTTAAAACTAAAATGTACAAATTAATACATATATGTATAAATTTGGACAAAAAAATGAACTGAATTTCTAAGTATTTATACAAAGTAATATAAAGTAGAGACAAAAGATAATTAAAAAATGTATAAATAGTTAAAAACTTTATAAATGAAAAGTATTAAAATAAATCAATACCTTTTAAAAATAAATATATAAATAGTTATATATATATATATATATATATATATATATATATATATATATATATATATATATATATATATTCTAGATGAATGGGGTACCATGTTAGACTGGGATACTGAGAAATCATTTATAGTCAATCATTTATCATTAAAATAATTAAAATATAATATAAATTTTGCTTAAAATTATTTCCCACATTAATTGATGTTGGGGGTAAAAATGGTATTGAAAATTTTAAATTAGAATCGAGATTCTGCGTATCCCATGAAAATCTCCGTTTCAGTTAATATCATTCTTACACTCGTACTGAACATGTGGAATGAAAACACACCATAAACCACGATTGATTATGTTCAATATCGTCAATATTGGTTTATCACCAAAACGGTTAAAAGCGACTAAAAACACAATAAACTCCGATTGCACATGTTCAATAACATGTATATGAAATTGAACATTCACGAACGGTTTGATGAAAATAATAAATACATTTATTTGACACCTCCGGTTGAACATGTTCCTTAAACCCCATTGTCGAATCCGATTGAACATGTTCACCAAAACCTATCGTCGAATCCGATTGAACATGTTCACGAAAATCCATTATCGAATCCGATTGAACATGTTCACTAAAACCTATTTTGAAATTTATTAAAGATATTGTTATGGAAGTAAATCCCTATAATTAAGGAATTTATTAATTCATTAGTTGTCATCTATTAATTAAGATAAATTTAATTGACTATATTACCATTTTTTTTTACCTAAAACCGAAGATGGGTGGATTCCGATTCTCTAGTCTAACATGATACCCCATTGATCCCGACCCTATATATATATATATATATATATATATATATATATATATATATATATATATATATATATATATATATATATATATATATATATATATATATATATATATATATATATATATATATATATATATATATATATATATATAAAAGAACAACAATAATGTTAATATTAATAACAATAATTCACAACAATACAATAAATTAAATTTAGTTATATACACGTTATTTTTCAATTACTACTACTTAGTCATGTAAACACTTAAACTATAACATAATAATAATTATAATTATAATGCCAAATAAATAATGAAAATAAAAGATATTAAATAATTTATTACTTCAGGTAAATTTTAATAGTAATAATAAGACAATATATTAAATAAAAAAATAAAAGAATAATAAATTATTAAGAGAATGAAATATAAAAAAAATATTTTGATTAGGGACCAAAAATGAAATCAAATGAAAAGGTAAAATCATCATTTTTAAAAAGTTATTGGAGAAAAAAACCAAAAGTATAACAAAACTTCAACTATAAGTACTGTAATTGTAATTTTATCATGAAAATGACGTTAACCATAATTTTTATATAACCACATGGACGAAAATTGTAAATACCCTAAAGTTTATATACATGTATACATATTTGTTAAAACTATAATTTGTAGCGTAAACTTAATAATTTATTAGTGTTAAAAGAACCCAATCCCGATGGGAATCCCCGAAACCCGATGGACCGGAGATGGAGCGAGAAGTCAATACCCGATAGGAATGGAGACGGGGACAAAAAACGAATTCTCAGGTTGTACCTGCCCCGTTGCCATGCCACTAAACACTGACACGTGAAATTTAAGGTTTTTCTTTTCATCTGTAAATTTGAATTAAATTATGTTAAAATTAATGAAATCCGGGTGAAATCTAAATTATTTTTTATCTTTATATTATAATTATATGTTTCTTTTAGTAAAAAAAATAAAGAGTAAATTACAAAAATAATCCCTGTAGTTTATATGAAATAATGGAAATAGTCCCTCAACTTTAAAAATTGCAGAAACAGTCCCTCAAAACACTGTTTACTTGCGATTTCAGTCCTTTGACCGTTAGTTGACTGTTAATTTTTCTATAATGACAATTTTACCCTTTCTATAGTTACATTATTAGTCCCTAATGTTAATAACTAATTTCAATATTGGTTTTGAAACTTAGTTTTTTGTTATTTTTTTAAATATACTTATTAACATTTATATATTAAAAAACTAAAATATTTATTTTATTTAATAAATTTTAATTTAATTTATTAATTTTTATTTTATAAGTTAGTGTTTGGGTTTTACAAATGAGTTAATATTAAAAAAAAATGGCTTTATTATGAAAAAAACAAACATGTTTTCACGTTTTTTTACGTTTTCCTCCCTCTATGTAATTTTTTATCATAAAAAACCTCAATTTATTTTTTTTCTTTGTGGTTTAGTGAAATTGGACATTAGACACCGGTTATAATATGTGAACCGGGTTTTAAAATCTGAAAAACCGGGTTCTAATGTCTAATTTCATTAAACCAAAAAGAAAAAATTAACTTGAGTACTTTTATGGAAAAAATTAACATGGAGGGACGAAAATGCAAAAAACATGATAACATGTTTGGTTATACGAATTTTTTTAATTTTCTCGATTTAACCTCTAATTTGATTTTAAATAAATCATTCACATTTTCAATTTTTTAATTAATTAAAAATTTTATTTTTACTTGTTTAGTTGCTCGTTTTTTGCTACCGGTTTGATCAGTCAAACAAAATTTACGTGTGTTTCAAAATTTTACTATTACTTATTTTTATTTTTTTAAGTACTAAACTATTATTATTATTACTATTATTATTATCATTATTATTATTACCATCATTATCATCGCTATTGTTATTATCATTATTATAAGAGTTTAATATGAAAAAAACCAACATGTGTTTTATGTTTTTTGCGATTTAGTCCCTCTGTGTTATTTTTTCATAAGAAAATCCTCAAGTTATCTTTTTCAATCCGGTTTTCGGACTATTTTTGTAATTTACTCAAAAATAAATAAATACTAAATTAAACTAAGGGTAAATTACAATTTTCGTCCCTGTGGTTATATCAAAATTATGGTTACCATCCTTTTCACGGTAAAATTACAATTACAGTACTTCAGGTTAGAAATTTGTTTTGTTTTTGGTCCCTTTCTCCAATAATTTTTTAAAAATGACGATTTTACCCTTGAATTTTATTTTATTCTTGGTCCCTAATCAAAATATTTCATTTTCTTAATGATTTATTATTCTTTTATTATATATTGAATATATTATCTTATTATTACTATTAAAATTTAACCGAAGTAATAAAATATTTAATATGTTTTATTTTCGTTATTTATTTGACACTATTATTATTATTTTGTTATAGTTTAAGTATATACATGAATAAGTAGTAGTAAAGGAAAATAACTTGTATATGACTAAATTTAATTTATTGTATTGTTGTTAATTATTGTTATTAATATTATTGTTCTTACATATAAGTTTTAAATATACACTGAACTATCTATATATTTATTTTTTAAAAGGATATTTATTTATTTTCTTACTATTATTTAATATATTTACTATTTATATAATATATGGTCTAATTATTACTATTAAAATTTAACTGAAGTATACTTTATTCAATATGTTTTATTTGTTTATTTATTTGATATTATTATTATTAATATTAGTAATATTATTTTATTATGATTTAAGTATTTACATGACTAAGTAGTAATAATTGAAACTAACTTGTATATGACTTAATTTAATATGTTGTATTTTTGTTAAATATTTAGATATATAATGAATTATTTATATATTTATCTTTTCTAAATGTAAATATTTTGTTTATTACTTTTCATTTATAAAATTTGTAACTATTCTAAATGTATTTATTTTGTTAAGTGAATATGTTTTGATTTATTATAGAATATATAACGTTTTCATGAAATATATAAATTTTTTAAACTAAAAATTTTATATGTATATAAAGCGCATATGTTTAAAGGTTATTAAACTTAAAAATATATAGATTTGACATATTATATGCATAAATTAAATTATTTTGTTAAATTTTGTATAGCTTCGTATGAAGTTTTTATTATGGTTAATGGATTAATACATTGAACATATGTAATTTATATGAATATTAACTTTATGAAATAAATAAATTAGAATGAATGACATGTTAAATAATATATTTCGTTATTAACATATAATGTTTATAGGAATATAAGAAGTAAGATATAAAATATAAAAATTAATACATATATGTATAAATTTGGACAAAAAATAGACTAAATTTATAAGTATTTATATAAAGTAATATAAGGTAGAGACAAGAGATAAATATATTAAATGTATAAATAGTTAAAAACTTTTAAATGAAAAGTAATAAAATAAATAAATACACTTTAAAAAGATAAATATATAGGTAGTTCAATATATATTTAAAATTTATATGGAAGAACAATAATATTAATATTAATAACAATAATTGACAACAATACAATAAATTAAATTCAGTTATATACAAGTTATTTTCAATTACTACTACTTATTCATGTTAATACTTAAACTACAAAATAATGATAATGATAATAATAATGTAGGTCCCGAGAGGTTCCCAAAGTATATAGCTTTAAGCTGTAGAGGGGGGGGGGGGTGAATACAGCTATTTAAAAACTACACACTATTTTCTCAATGTTTGTATGTATTATCAACAAGTTGTTAATTACAAACAAGCTTGAATGCGGAAAGGTTCAAGCTGAGATGACAGATACAATAGTATGTTTACTAGTCTAAGACGGACTCAAACTAGTTTACAATGAATACACTCACTAAGAAGCACTCACTGTGTTTAAAAGACTCAGAGGGACAGCTTATGTAAAACAGCTTAGACACAAAGAAACTGTATTACACAGGCAGGCTTGCATGCATGAAAAACACACTTGCACGTTCACTCTTGGCTTCAGCACTTAGCTTTTTTTGGCTCAATCTTTCTGACCTTAGAAGCTTCCTTTTATACTCACACAGAGGATCTAAGAGAAACTTCTTCATTGGACGGAATGAAAAAGGAGAAGTCTTGTTGAAAAGACAACATAACCTTTTCTGCACTTTCTGAAAAGCAGACTTGTCTTCTTGTGTGCAGAACTTTTGTCTTTTCACTTTGTCTACTGTTGCATTGCCTTTAACTAAATAAGGAATGTCAACTTTGCGTCTTTCTTCCTTGTAAAGGCCTATTTTGATATAAGACAAAGGTCTGTCACCCTTTTTCAAATAACCTTTTGTCTTCATGTAACAGAACAGCTTGGGCAGGCTGAGCAGTTCTGATTTCCACTTTGTATTCGACTTTGTAAACTGATCTTGCAGTCAAATACAATACATGAGGACTTGGAAACACATTCCATAAAGTGTTTAGCCTGTTCACAAAGAACAGGTTCTGTTTACAAAGAACAGAACACTTGTAAACTGCCCAAGCTGCTCACCAGTGTAGAGCAGCGTAGACAGTTTATGTCCAGCCTGTTCAGCAGACAGAACCGCTTGGACAAACTGTCTTAGTTGCAACACATGCAACATATAGAACGGCTTTGGACAGATATTGCAAATCACTTTTTAGGTATTATTAAGGCATAAACAGGCCTTAACTTTTACCCATCAAGTGCATCAACAGGTTTGATTGAGGCCTTTTTTGTGCCTAACAATCTCCCCCTATTTGCAATAACCAGTCTAAGCTGGTCTTGTCAAAAATCACTATATATTTTTACAATACATTTGTTGAAATTGAATTACAACATCAACATAAAGTAAAAGATCAGTTTATATATACACTGATTTTTTATTACATTAGAACAACACATGTTCTTACAAAAGTACAACTAATGTACTGATGTATATTACAACTAATGTAAAAGGAAATTACAACATATGTAAAATGAAGTACAACTAATGTACATTGGACTGTTTTTGTTGGGAGCATAAAATGGTAAGCCTGTCCAACTGATGGACAGCTTCCATTCTTCACCTGCCCAGATGGCAGATGGACTTCATCACACTAGAGGGGGATCTTCAAACATCTTTTCAAGTTGCTCTCTGGTATCCTCAAGTTCTTGAATCTCACTTCTTATTATCATAAACTTGGGATCCTGAAGTTCTCATCTCTCAAAGAAGCCTCTGAGCTGATCCCAGATGGTTGCTCTTCACTTACTAGACTGCCTGAATGAAACTGCAAGTCTGAAGGCCACAAGTTGTCTCAGATCCACTTTGTACAGATCTGATGCTCTCTGAAAGCATTTGTTCTGAGTTAAGGGATCCACAAAGAATGCCCCCAGCTCAGGCTCTTCAATAATCTTGCCATCTTCAAACTCTATTCCACTAGGCAGGCTGTGATCAACTCCCTTCATTTCAATGGCATAATCGCCTTGTTCAATCAGTGCAAGGAGTAGTTCCATTTCAGTATCCTTCTTTATCCTCCTGGCCTTAATTTTTGGATGTGTCACCAAGACACCTTCACTTGCTTCTTTGGAGATTAGGCCAAGATTCTTTACTCTCTCCATCAGTTTCTTGACATATGCCCTGATTGTCTTAGCCGTTTCTGACTTTGACTCACTCAGAGCAACTGCCAGCTCAATCCATTCTCTGTACCCCATCTGTGCTACATCAGTGTAGTCATATGTTTCCAATTCTGGGCCTGTTGCACCCATCCTTGTTATTTTTAACTTCCACTGACTGCCTTTTCTTGATATGGGGACAGCTTTGACAATTGCTTCCTTGGCAAGCCTTCTTTCAGCAACATCTTGAAATTTTTTCTTTGCCAGGTTGTCAAAATGGTACTGAGCTCTTGCATGAGGCACTGTAGACTTGGTCACTGAGACCAGAGTACCTTTTTTTTCTGCTTCCTTCTCCCCCGCTGATCCCTTAGCAGCTTCTAATATCTTCTTTTGCACTTCCAGAGTAGACATTTTAACTTTCTTTGCTTCTTGAAGTGCAAATGATTTGGCAGCTTTGGCAGATTCTTCTTCTTTTCTAAGAACTTCCAGGGCTTGAAGTTGTTCTTCTCTTAACTCAAAATATTTGTGCATAGGAAGACCCATTTCTTTGGCCCTGGCTTTGTGAAATTTGATTTCTGTTGCTTTCTGCTGTTGAGGATCAGTTGCTGCTTTTTCTTTACCCTTAGCTGCTGTAGTGACAGCAGCTTCAGGAGTTTCCTCCTCCTCCTCTTCTTCTTCTAAGATCAGATGCCTCCTTCTGCTGCTTGGCCTGCCCTCAGGAATAGTTTCCTCCCCCTTAGACTGAGCAGGGATTGGAGATGCAACCTGAGTAGACTGAGCAGCATGAGAGGCACCTTCCACTATACCTGTTGAAGCTCCTGCTTGTTGACCAGTTTGTGCTGCAGGCACTGGTTTCTCCTTAGGAGAAGAAGTTTTCTCCCCCTTAGACTTAGTCTTAGAGGCAGACGACTTCTCCCCCTTTGAAGGAGATGGACCATCACCTTCAACACCCGGTCTGCCTGAAGACACAAAGTCATCAGGCTTGCCAGCAGTTTTGGCAGCAGGCCTGGGGCCAACAAGGCTAGTCACTAAGAAAGCCAAATTGTCCTTTACCTCTGCAAGCTGGGAAAGACAGGTTTGAAGAGAAGAGGATTGTGTATCAGCAAGGGAGGTCAGCTTAACAATGTTTTCCCTATCAGACTCTGTGAACAGCAAACTTTGAAGCTGTGCAAGATGTAATTCGAGAGAATCTTGCACATCAGCAAGGTTTGATGACATAGAATTATATAGGGAGCCAATTAGTGTGGTCAAGCTGGCCAGAGTGGCAGGAAGAGTAGAATTGCAAGAAGTGAGGAGAGATGACAGCTGTTGGGAAATAGCTGTCATTGAGGACATAGAGTCCTGTTGTAGTGAAAGAATGGAGGAGAGGGGGTTGGACACAGTTTGCAGCTGTGCAGTGAGTGCTATCAGCTGTGAAGAATTATCTGTTTGTGGAGTAGCAGGGAAGGAGTCTTTGGACGAATCAAAGAACCCCTAAAGCAGTTCAGACACAGAGTCTGAAATAAGAGAGGGTAGAGAGGTCATGGTAGTTTCCAAAGAACCAACTTTGTTGGTCAGCAGAGAAAGCTGATCCTTCAAAGGTAGGTCTTTAGGAGATGGAGGTGTATGGGTGGATTGTTTAGATTTAGTAGATGGAGAAGATGATGATGAGGCTGGTGTATGAGGATGTGATGGAGAGGGAAAAGGGACATTTGAGAGAAGCTCCATAGCCTGGGCAAAAGTAATGTGGCCCAGCTTGGAGGGGTCAAAGGGTCCTTCAGCAGCGGCTGTAGCGGCATCACCAGGACGAGGGGTTGATGTTTGGGGCCTTTCAGATGCTGCTTGTGCTGCAACATCCTCATGAAGACCAGTGGTGGTTCCCTCTACAGTGCCTTGGTGTAAAAGCATCTCATCATTGGGAGATGGGATATGCATTTCAACATCAGCAGTGGTGAAACCTGCTGATGGAGTTTGCATGGAGGGAATAGCCTCACCAGAGGGATGGTATGATCCCTGAGGTTCATCAGCTTGGGTTGTTGGTCCCTCAGCAGCTGTTTGGTGTAGAACAGCTGTATCATGGGGAGCAGAAGTTTGAGGCTGAGCTGCTGATTGGTCTGTACCAGCAGCGTGGGCACCTCGTGCAGACTCAGGGTGTGAGGAGATTTGAGTGGGGGACAGTGTGGACGCAGTGTGGAGTGGAGAGGGCTCCTGTCTTTCAATATCCTCAGCCTGTTGGGAGGCTGGGATAGTTGATGTGGCTATCTCCGTTTGTACAACTGGTTCCTGTTGGGAGGAACCAGAGGGTCTAGGCTGACTCTGGGTAGACTCAGGTTGGAGTGAAGCATGCTCCAATTGGGCTGAACCTTCTCCCAATATAGGAGAGGCAGCAGGGGTTGCTTCTTGTACAACTGAACCCTGTTGAGAGGGAACATAGGAGGTGGTTGTTTTGGCTATTTTCTTTTTGGAGATTGATTTTCTTTGGTAGTGGATGGATGAAGTGGGTGATTGTGGTGAGGTGATGAGGGGTTCAGACTGGACAGGTTTTGAGACTGGGTCAGAAACAGGTGGGTTGGCCTGTTCCATAGTCTCAGGTGCCACAGAGGCACCAGCCACAGAGGCTTGAGGTTCAACAAATGAACCAGGGTGAGGAGTCTGCTCCCCCTCAGCCACAGAGGCTAAAGGTTCAGACTCAGTCTGAGCTGTTTTGGCCTTCTTTTTCACAGGCCCAGCTTCAGCAGTTGCCAGGGTCCTCTTAACAAGTTTGGACCTGGCTTTGGATTTTCCTGTGGGAGCAGCAGCTTCTGGATCCACCCTCACAGCAGAGGGTCCTTCCACCAATCCTAACAACCTCCTCATTGGTGTGGATAGAGGAGGCTCATTTGGGAGTACAGGAGTATAGAAAACTCTATTCCCTATGACAGGGAATGCAGCAGTATGAAGTAATGGCTGAGAGTTGTACAAATACTCACCACAAATGTGTCTGAATATGAGGCTCAGAAACCTGGGATAGCGGACAGCAGCTGGTCTTGGCTCTTGTTGCACCAGGTTCCTCAGATTCAGAAATATCCACTTAGCCATATCAATGGTAGTCCCATCCACCAGCTGTAGGACTATTGGGACTTCATCACGACTTAGTTGGTCAAATGAACCAACTTTGCTGCTGAAGCTCATCATCACTGAGGCAAACAAAAAGCTATAGGTAGGAGACAAATCCTTCCTATACAACGTTGCTCCAATTTTGGGTTCTGCTACACCACAGAAGCGTAGCAAATTTCCCATTTGCTCATTTTCAGGCTGGGGCATATCATATGATTCAGCAATGGGCAGATGAAGAACCTCCCTGAGAAGATCAGCAGTAATCTCAATGGTCTGAGTCCCATTGAGAATAGTCCCCTTGATGACTTTGGTGTTGGGGTTGTAGGAACAGGTGTACCAGAACTCGTACACCATCTCCTGGTACAGGACACCAGGAGTTGCAGTCATCGCATAGTTCAACGGATGAACTTGCAGAAACTCCACCATTTGATCGTAACCTTTCCCCACATAGTTTTTGGGGATTGTAAGGTTTGCAATGTAGTTTGTGGGTTTGATGGTCAGCATTGTGGTGACTGATGAGTGTTTGACAACATCATCACCAACGAACACTGGAAGAAAGGGATTAGGTCTGTGAGCCATTTGGGAAGTTTTGAGGTTTGGAGAAGCAAAAGACACTTAGTCGATTTTTAGGGTTCTTGAGGATTTCTGGAAATGATGAGGAAGACGAAGATGAAACAGTAGTTGGGTATTTATAGGATTTGAATGTGAGTGTGTATGAGAGAGAAATTTTTCGGCGGCTTGATTTGAAAAAGTCGTTAACAAAAAACGGAACGGTTGTCCATGTCAGACCGTTTGTCAGACCACTTGAGCCCTTTTTAATCACTAACACACGTAACCCACATTATCTGCAGTAATTAAGTTAAATAAAACATTAATTAAGTAACTTAAGTTTGAAGAAAGGTAATTAAAATTGTTGGTCTAAGCTGTTGGTCAAACCTGTGATGAGTAGGGTCATCACAAGCTGTTCAAGCTTCAAGCTGTTCATTCTTCAAACTGTGCCTTCAGCCTGCTCTCTTTTGTAAGAGCAGGTTGTGTTCAATAGTTGAACAGGTTACAAGACAATGGCTTGTAAGACAGTGTGAAGGAGTGAATAGGTTGAAGATTTGACCATCAGAGCAGGCTGGACGAGTAAACTGTTTTTGTTCAGCCTGTTGTATGCTCAAGCTGTTCAAGTTTTTCAGACAAATGACTAAGTACAGAACATGTATAACCTGTTCTGTCTAAGATGTTCTGAGAAACTTGAGCAGTGTGAAACACACAAATTCTTAGACCTTTGAGAAACACTTAGTCACTCTTGTTTAACATGCCCAGCTTGCTGACAAGATAATTAAATCTTGTTTCATCCAGAGGTTTGGTGAAAATGTCTGCAAGCTGTTCATTTGTGGGAATAAAACTTACCTCCACATTACCTTTCTGAATGTGATCCCTGATGAAGTGATGTCTGACTTCAATATGCTTTGTTCTAGAATGAAATACTGGATTGTTGGAAATGGCTATGGCACTTGTGTTATCACACAAAATAGGAATTTTCCTATACACAAGTCCATAATCTTCAAGCTGATGCTGCATCCACAGAATCTGCCGACAGTAGCTTCCAGCAGCAATGTACTCAGCTTCAGCAGTAGAAGTAGACACAGAGTTCTGCTTCTTGCTGCACCAACTTATCAACTTACCACCAAGGAGTTGACATCCACCTGTTGTGCTTTTCCTGTCTAGCCTGCAGCCTGCAAAATCAGAATTTGAATAACCTGTTAGTTCAAGGCTGGAGTCTTTGGGATACCAAAGACCCAAACCTGGTGTACCCTTCAGGTATCTGAAGATTCTTTTAACAGCAACTAGATGAGATTCCTTTGGATCAGCTTGGAACCTAGCACACAAACAGGTGGCAAACATAATATCAGGTCTACTAGCAGTTAAGTATAGCAAGCTCCCAATCATGCCTCTGTAAGCTGTTACTGAAACAGCTTTACCACTGGCATCAGCATCTAATTTTACATTAGTTGCCATTGGGGTTTTAATAGGAGAACTTTGATCAAATTTGAACTTTTTCAATAGATCTAAAGTGTACTTTCTTTGATTTATAAAAATTCCAGTTGAGGTTTGTTTAACCTGTAATCCTAAAAAGAAAGTAAGTTCTCCCATCATACTCATTTCATACTTGGATTTCATGAGTAATGAAAAATTCTTGCACAACTGCTCATTAGTAGAACAAAATATTATATCATCCACATAAAATTTGACACAAGCATAATATCAGACTCACCTTCTTTATGCACAGGTGGTATCCACTTTACCTCTGGAATACCCATTGTCATACGGAAATCAGTAACGCTGTCATACCAGGCTCTAGGGGCTTGTTTGAGACCATAGAGAGCTTTGTCCAACTTATAGACAAAACCTGGGTGTTGTTCATTTTCAAAACCTGGAGGCTGCTTGACATATACTTCTTCTTGCAGCTTCCCATTCAAAAATGCACTCTTCACATCCATTTGAAATACCTTTATGCTCTTATGAGTAGCGTAGGCTAGATACAAACGAATTGCTTCTAGCCTGGCCACAGGAGCAAATGTCTCATCATAGTCAATGCCTTCCTCCTGTCTGTAGCCCTGAGCAACCAGTCTTGCCTTATTTCTAATGACATGACCTTGCTCATCCATTTTGTTCCTGAAAACCCATTTTGTGCCAATTATTGTTTTTCCTTTAGGGGCAGGGACCAGCTTCCATACTTTGTTTCTCTCAAACTGATTGAGTTCTTCTTGCATGGCAGTGATCCAATTGGCATCTTTTAGTGCTTCATCCACCTTCTTTGGCTCCATCAGTGAAACAAAACTAGAGAACATACAAAAGTTCCCTAAGCTGTCCCACCGATTTTGTATCCCTTTATTGATGTCACCAATTATTTGATCATTGGGGTGACACCTGATCCACTTAGGATCATTTTTCAATGATGACTTACCAGAGTTGTTAACATCTTCAGCAGGTCCTGTTGAACAGCTCTCAAGATTTTCAGACACACTGTTGTCTTGAGCCTGTTCACTTGTTGAACATGTCTGACCACTGTTGAACATATCAGCAGAGGAACTGGGGAAATCAGCATTGATAGGTTCTGGACATGCAGTTGTAATTAAGTCAGTACATTTATTAACACAGGGTGTATTGACATAATCATCATCATGTCCATTATGATTAGCAGGTTCCACACTGGGTGTAGTGGAAGCTTTTGAGTCCTCTTCATTGATTGAATGCATCAGATCATCAAAGTTGAGGTCTCCTGAAACTGATTCAGGAACAGCTTTGGTGGAGGCATTCTTGGACTCTTCAAAGGTGACATTGATAGATTCATCTATCACCTTTCTTTTGTTGTTGTATACTCTGTAGGCTTTGGAGATAGAAGAGTAACCAACAAACACTCCTTCATCAGCTTTAGGTTCAAATTTTGACAGCTGGTCCCTTTGATTCAGAATGAAACAGGGACATCCAAACACATGGAAATAGCTGACATTTGGCTTTCTCCCTTTGAGCAGCTCATAAGGGGTCTTGTTGAACCTTTTCACCACTAAGGATCTGTTTTGAGTGAAGCAGGCAGTGTTGACAGCTTCAGCCCAAAATGATGAAGGCAAACCTGATGCACACAGCATGGTTCTGGCAGCTTCAATGAGAGTTCGGTTTCTCCTTTCAGCAACTCCATTTTGTTGAGGAGTTCTTACTGCTGAAAAGTTTTGACTGATACCTTTCTCTTAACAGAAGTCTTCAAGAGTACTGTTTCTGAATTCAGTACCATGATCACTTCTAAGCTGCTTTACTTGGGCAGAGTTCAGCATTTCCATCTTTTTAACAAATCCAATAATTTCTCTCGCAGCCTCTCCTTTGCTCTTCAGAAAGATCACCCATGTGTACCTGGAGAACTCATCAACCATTACAAGAGTGTATCTTCTTCCTCCTAGACTTGGGACATTAACAGGTCCAAACAAGTCCATATGGATTAAGAAGAGTGGAGTATCAATAGAGAAATTGTGTTTGGATTTAAAAGATGTTTTTCTCTGCTTGCCTTTCTCACAAGCTGTGCATAATCTATCTTTGGCAAAAGTAATAGAAGGCAAACCTGTCACCAACTCTTTCTTACAGAGTTTATTGATGTTCTTGAAGTTCAGATGTGACAGTCTTCTATGCCATAACCAGTTTAGATCAGCATTGGTTCTTGTGAGAAAACAGGTTTCAGTTGTGGGATCAGCAGAATGCATATCCACAACATATACACCTTTCTTTCGTTGAGCACACAGCACAACTTTGCCTTGGGAATCCAATATGTAACC
Organism: Centrapalus pauciflorus; assembly: GCA_020465985.1. NCBI lineage: Eukaryota > Viridiplantae > Streptophyta > Magnoliopsida > Asterales > Asteraceae > Centrapalus > Centrapalus pauciflorus. The sequence continues at coordinate 35,097 of JAANYP010001781.1, forward strand.
CAGGTGCTCATCAAAGTTAACCTTGTAGCCAGCATCACACAGTTGACTTATGCTAACAAGGTTATGTTTTAGCCCAACCACATAGGCTACCCTTTTGAACACTGCAGCACCAGCTTTAAGAGTTCCATATCCCTCAGTGGATCCCTGTACATTGTCACCAAAGGTGACTTTTGGCCCTTTTTCAGGCCTGAGATTACTCAGCAGTCTTTACAACCTGTCATGTGCCCTGAGCAGCCACTGTCCAAGTACCAAACCTGGGAAGGTTGTTTTTCCTGCAGAGTGAGAAGAGAATTATTAGTTATTTTTAGGGGAACTCATCACACAGATGAGTTCTCCTACTTCATCAACACTTGTTGATGGATTTTGAATTTCCACACTAATATTCCCTATTTGAATGGTATCAGTTTGAATACCATCCTCAGTGACTATGTCATTTCCACCACTGCTTGTAACAGCTGTGAGGGAAACAGCAGAGCCAACAGGCCTCATGTCCTCAGATTCAGGACAGGCCTTGGCCAGATGTGTCTTCTTCCCACACTTATAACATTTTCTCTTTTTGGTGCTTTTGGAAGAAGGTCCTTCAGAAACACATTCTGAACTGTTTTTGTTGATTCTTTCAGCAGGTTTAGCAATTTTTGCAGAATCAACAGCTTGTGTGGTAAGTTCATAGGCCACAGCTTTGACTGTCTCTTCTTTCCTCTTTTTGGGAGGACAGATGTCAAAGACAGGAAGTTTGATTGGCCTTTGAGCTTCCACAGGTTTGGGAAACTTATTCCCAGTTGTCTCAGTTTGAGCAATGGCTTTGCCTTTGCCCCTACTGAGTTGTGATTTATGCTGCCTATCAGCATACTCACTGTGTTTGGTTTTGAAAAACTTATTTTCATTTAAAACCAACTTACCACCATGATTTGAAAACTTATTTGAAATCACAGCAGTTTTGTTTTCAAACTGAGACTTACCCTTGTTGAAAACAGGCTGCTTACTTTTTGAAAACTTATTTTCAAAATGTTTAGCATCAAAAGGATTAACATGCTTTTTACCAACAGCTTTGGACTCTGAACCTGTTTTGTCAACAGGCTTAGCATCCACAGCTTTAGTTTGAGCATGTTTTCCTTTCTTCTGCTTGTGTGAGCTAGCAGAGCACTTAGCAGGCTGTTTTGGAGAACAAACTCCAACATCAGCTTTTGAGCTGAGTTCACACAAGCTGTCAGTATTTTGAGGCCTGACAAACCTGTTTGTTGAAATAAGTTTACCATTCACATTTTGGATGAATGTATTTGGAAGTTCACCAAGAGTGGACAAGTCTTCTTTCAAATTACTTATTTCAACGATGGAAGCTGCTGTGTCAAGATCCCCTCCAAGATAGGCTTGGATTTGAGCAGGGATCTGTTGACTGATACAATGGCTGACTTTTTGTGCAGATTGGCACCAAGAGTCAACTATCTTTTGAAGCTTAGCATGCTTTATATCTGTTTCTCTCTTTTCTTCCAGTAAAATGGAGTTGATGTGTTTTAATTCATCAAGCTCAGTTTCCAACTTATAGAAACTGTCCAGTTTACTGGTTTTAGTTTTAAGATCAGCTTTAAGCTTAGAGATTTCAGATACTAAAGCATCATGCTTCTCAACAGCAGCTTTCAGATCAACAAGCATGTATTCAAACATTTTAACTTTTTCTTCAGAACTGTAAGCCATAAAATTTTGTACCTTATACATCATTGTAGGATTCCAGTTCTCCAAGCTGCTGAAGGCTTCAGCTTCAGCCATGTCCTGTTTGAAACTGCTTGTTGATGGGACATCAGAGTTGGCCATCAGACACTGATTATCTTCTTCATCAGATGATGAATCAGATTCCTCCCAGTCACATGTCTCAGCCATGAGTCCCTTTTGGCGATTGGAAGACACAGAGTTTTCCAATTTCCTCAGCTTAGCCATGGCCATAAGGTACTTAACCCTATAGCCATCATCCCTGTTAGTCTTGATAGGTTTGGATGACTGACCAACAGCTTTTGACACACAGTCAGCAGCTATATGGCCAGTTTTGCCACACTTGAAGCACTCAGCCTTGGATTTGTCAAATGCTTTCTTTTTGCCAGCACTTGCACCTCCTTGTAGCATACTTCTTCCAAATCTTCTCTTGCTGAACTTTTTGACAAGCATAGCTATCATTTGCTCATCATCTTGTTCAGTAAGATCTGCAGCCTCTTCTTCTTCAGACACCTCCTCCTTATCATCATCCTGTTGATCAGGTTGAGTGAACACATCACTCACCTGATTAACAGACTGTCTCACATTAGCCACAAAGGCAGTACCTCTTCTGGACATTTCCAAGGCATTCCTCTTTTGCTGCCTTGATTGTTCATCATTCAGTAAGGATCCATACAGATTGACCAGATCCATACTTCTGATAGTACCTGAGTTTCTTAGGATGGTTGAGAAATAGTTCCACTCCTCAGGTAAAATGTCCAGAAACTTGTTCACCAAAGTAAGACTGTCCTTGGTGATCCCAACAGCTTTGAGATCATTCACCAGAGCAGTGAACCTGGTGTAGGTTTCTGTGAGAGACTCCTTTGGTTTGGCAAAGAAGAGTTCATACTGTCTAACAAGATTGTTAATCCTGTTGTCCAGTGTGATTGTGGGTCCATCATAGACGGTACACAGAGTATCCCACATCTCCTTTGCAGTCTTCATCTTCTCAACCTGCTTGAACACATCATCAGGAAGAGAAATGACCAGGTTGTTTCTGGCCTTTGCATCCAGAGCTACCATTCTCTTGTCTTCATCAGACCATTGAGCTTTTGCTTTCTCAAAGGTCCTGATTTCAGGAGCAGCTCCTTCAACCGCTGGAGTTATTGTAGTAACAGAGGTTGGCACATAGGGACCCTCCATCACTATCTCTGGCAGTTGTACATCCAGATTCTCTAAATAGAGCATCATCTGCACTTCCAACCAGAGAAGTTTTGATGATTAAATTTTGGAGGCTTGCCCATAGAACCATTGTCATAGTAAGAAGAGTTTGCAGCACTGTTGTCCATGGAAACTTGGGATTATGAGAGATCTAGAATGACACACACTCTAAACTGCTCTGATACCAGTTGTAGGTCCCGAAAGGTTCCCAAAGTATATAGTAATAAACTGTAGAGGGGGGGTGAATACAGTATTTAAAAACTACACACTCTTTTTCTCAATGTTTGTATGTATTATCAACAAATGTTAATTACAAACAAGCTTGACTGCGGAATTGTTCAAGCTGAGATGACAGAATACAACAGTATGGTTTCTAGTCTAAGACACACTCAAACTAGATTACAATGAACACACTCACTAAGATGCACTCACTGTATTTTACAAGACTTTAAGGAACAACTTTGGTAAACAGCTTAGACACACAGAAGCTTGTTTACAGAAGATTTGCATGCATGAATATCACACTTGCACGTTCACTCTTGGTTTAAGCACTTAGCTTTCTTCACATTCTTTCTGACCTTAGAAGCTTCCTTTTATACTCACTTAGAGGATCTAAGAGAAACATCTTCATTGGGCAGAATGAAAAAGGAGAAGTCTTGTTTGAAAAGACAATATAACTTTTCTGCACTTTTCTGAAAAGCAGACTTGCCTTCTCTTGTGCAGAACTTTTGTCTTTTTACTTTCTACTGTTGCATTGCCTTTAACCATTTTAGGAATGTCAACTTTGCGTCTTTCTTCCTTGTAAAGGCCTATTTTGATATAAGAAAAAGGTCTGTCACCCTTTTTCAAATATCCGTTTGTCTTCATGTAACAGAACAGCTTGGGCAGGCTGAGCGGTTCTGCTTTCCACTTTGTCTTCAACTGTGTAAACTGATCTGGTAGTTAAAAACAATACATGATGACTTGGAAACTAATTCCATAAAGTGTTTAGCCTGTTCACAAAGAACATGTTCTGTTCACAAAGAACAGAACACTTTAAAAGTGCCCAAGCTGCTCAACAGTGTAGAGCAGCGTAGACAGTTTATGTCCAGCCTGATCAGCAGACTGATCAGCTTGGACAAACTGTCTTGGTTGCAACACATGCAACGTATAGAACAGCTTTAGACTGATATTGCAAATCATTTTCAGGTTTCAATAAGGCATATAACAGGCCTTAAATACAACCTTCAAATCCATCAACAGGTTTGAATATAAAATCTCCCCCTCAGATGTAGAGCAGGTTTGACTGAGGCCTTTTTGTGCCTAACAGAAACCAATTTAGTTTTTGGCAAGGCTATGTCACCGTGTGGTTGTATGTTTTATTTCTTTATGCATTATTTATATTTGCGTGGTTGTGGTGACAAAGTAGATAAATAAAAGAAATTAAAACTACAATCATTTTTGATGAAAAATTAAAGTATTTAAAAGGAAGTTTAAATTGGAAACTTTAATTATTTTGTCAGGTGTTTGATATGACATTTTTATGAAACTAGTTTTTCAAATAAAAGAGATTTATTTTTAAAATGTCATATGATCAAAGAGTTGAAATTCTTAAAACTGGTACATTGACTAGACTGTTTACCAGATTAGGTGGTGTCTAGGACAGTCTTGCTCGGGCTGTGGAATTTCCGAAAGGTTTAGAACCGAAAGGATCCTGCCCGCAGACTAACCTGACTGGCCACTAGTTCTTGGTAAGAGACTGGTTATAAACCCAAATTAAAAATCTGACACAACACACCGTCCATATAGTGGCACTCACGGTGACCAGTCGTCGTAAGTAGGTTCAGCCTTCGTTGGGTGCTTACGCCGCAAACTCGGAGAGCTGTGAGGTGAGCATTGCGGATCCTAAGTGAGACTTTGGGCCAGTGACTTGCAGTTGTTATATGGTGTGTGTCAGTGGTGGTTCCTCAGTAAGACTGTTGCCCAAGGCGTGGATGAGATTAAACATGATTAATTTGAGAAATTGAAAATCTCATAAGATCTAAGAATTGCAAAGGGGTTGTAATTGGTAATAAGTTGCCTGCCTGAGTAGCTTATTCATGTAGGTTCAGCCTCCGTTGGTGCATGAATAAGTAAAATGGTTCTTAGGATTAATAAATCATTTTCTAAATTTTGGGTTATTGATTTATTAATGGTTAATCAAATACTAATTTTTGAAAAATGGTTTAAGATGGTTGAAAAAGACAGAGGTAGAAGCGGTTTAATAATAACAATGACAATAACAGTAACAACCACAATGATAACGTCAATATCCTTTCCCTACTTGAAAATCCTCCCCAAAAGCACATGTTGCTACTTTGAGGTCCATTCGGGATATGGAGAACTCAAAAGAGACAACTTCCTGAACTGGAAATAAGATCCGACAAATGTTCTGAGTACAGAGTGAAAGTCGTATATTTTGGAAAGGGCACTAGAACCTGCTCCTGCAGAGACTGCTACAGTTGAGGACAGAAATCTCCACAAAAAGCACTCTGAGGATTCGGTCAGTGTTGCATGTCTAATGCTAGCGACCATGACATCTGAGCTGCGGACTAGCCTCATGGACGTCTCAGCTTGCCAGATGTATCGCCAGCTAAAGGATATGTTCCAGACTCATGCTCGGACTGAGAAACATATACAACCAGGGCTCTAAACTCCTGCAGAATGGCAGAAGGAACATCTGTTAGACTCCATTTGCTGAAGATGAAAGGTCTGGATCATCTTAGCAGACTTGGGTATCCCGTGACATAGGACATGACCACGAACTTGATTCTCAATTCCTTATTGAAGGAATTTTAGCAATTTGTAATTTGTTACAATATGCATAGAGAAGATGATCAGTGGGCTGCATCAGATGCTATAGACTGCTGAGGGAATGATTAAGGAGAGAAGATAGGGAAAAAGACGGAAGGGAAAGTAAGTTTCCAAGCCGGAGGTTAAAGCTAACAAGTAGCTAAAACCTAGAACCAGAGAAGTCAGTTCCAAGGATGACAAATTCTTTGAGTGCTAGGAAACTGGGCACTGGGAAAGGAATTGTCCCAAGTACTTGGAAATGGTCAAAGTTGACCGCATTGAGACTTCGTGTATCTGATTCAGTCACTTCTATTGTTCCTGGATATGTGATACCCAATTGAACAAAGTTTTATGCATAATGTCTGCAATGACTAAAATGAAGTGAAAAGAGATGACAGATTCAGTGGGAGCATAGAGACATCTTAGAGAATACTCTGCTGGACACTATTTTCATGTCATCAATAGTTTATCATGGTGTAGTAAAAAACTTTGTAGTTAAATTCTTGCAAATATTTTTGGGATAAATAAAAAAAATTTAGAGTTGAAAATTTATTGCTTGAAATTCCTATTGTTTAAATTTACTAAACCATGATTATAGACTATTGATTCAAGTGGAGCTTGAATAGTAACTTGTCAATGGAGATTGGTCAAGCTAGTAGTCATATTCAGATAAAAAGGGTTACCATGTTGTTGTGTAAATTGTTCAAGTGTTCAAATGCAGTTTCATTGAAATTGTTAATTCTTGAAAGTTAGTTCAAGAGATTATATGAGTTGGATAGTCATCCGTGATTATATAGAAACTAATAAAATGCAGAATTAAATGTAAAGGAGTTACATGGAGGTTAATTCACTTCACTTGTCAGAAATAATTAGACATGAGAAGTCAGGATCGTTTAGACAAGAAGTAATCGCATTTTATAAAATTACATGTGAAATGTATACAACTTGTGTGATGGTTAGTCAAGTAATAGCCTTTGACTTGTTTAAACACTCGTCGGCAAACTTGACGGAACACTACAACAAAATGTTGTCGATAACTGGTTATGGATACATATCACAAATGTTGAACACAATGTTATTAAAGATATCTTGTTAAGATATAGATAAACCACATACTGTCATATTCAAGACTAAACATCTAAATGTATCACTAGTAGCAATTAATCTGAATTGCTAGAGCTCCTAAATTTTAATCTTGGTATCTTTATGAGTGATTTACCAGTTCCTCTAAAGATAATGGATATAAATTTGTAAGGAGATTCAAAATGAGTCTGAATAATATTACAAGAAGTTGTAATAAAGAACTAGTGTAATTTTTCAAAGATAAACGGTAATGGAAGTTAAGTCAGTTAACTGGTGAACACTCCCACTAAGATCATGTCTGAAATTAATTTTTCGATAGATCTGTTACCGTTACATTTGATAAAGGAACAGTAGCATTAAATTGATGGAAGTCATGTTGTGTTTATTGAGATAAAGGAGATCAACATGATATCTTTAATGTCGTTCTATTTTGCATGTTTTAAAAATCCAAGAATAGATTTGAAGTTATTCTAAAACTATTCCATAGCTGCTTGTTGTCGTGGAAACCACAACGAGAATTAAAAGGCTATTGTGGTTTTTGGTTGATATTCATGGGTGATGAATATAGCAAAGGTTGGACCAAATTCACAGGTATTTGTTGCGAACAAATATTGGATTGACCCACCGATTGAGACCACTTTGTGGATCATAGTCATGAGTCGTCTCAAAAAGGTAATCCTTAGTACCTGAGATGTCTACGTACTTTAGTGCGGGTGCTGCTGTACATTTGGTCTAACCTAACGTCATCCGTAACTGGGTGACCATAACGGTCGAGGCTAGTTGCAGTGAGACTCGTGCTGGAGGCCTAGATAGTCAATATGGGATTTGCACCTTCTTTTAACTAAGAAGAGATATTTCTGGGCCCCTCGACGATCGATACTGACAGAAATGCATGGCCATGCTCGGACAGAATTGATGTGTTCTACTCTGTCTGTTACGGATCAGTATGAGATCAGGGAGTCGAGAAACATAATCGTGTTTGCTAAGGTTGATCTAATCCATGCCTAGATTTCACATTGAAATATCGCGATGCATGGGATATAACCTAAGTTTCTTTTTGGAAGGCTGTTTCAACAAGAATGCCCGAATGAGAGTCAGAGTTTTTATGATTTTGGTTGCCTAAAGTGTCCAGCCATGACCTCCTTTAAGCGCATGCTGCAGGAAAGTATGTCGTCTTATACAAGTGGGAGTATGTTAGTATATGGTGTGTAAAGATGACATTACTACTGCATCATGGCTGATTTCATAAAACACTTGAGGGTCACACCGATGAGCACAACTGAGCAGATGCAATTAAACTATTGAATAAATGATATAGGATATTGTTTATGACACGAAATGAGCATTGAGATTAAATTAATGTGTGATTAGTTATATCTCAAACTACGGGGACTAAAAGTACAATATAAGATATTGTAAGTGATTTAATTGTCATTAGATGATAATTAAATAAATAGTTATCTAGTCTTTTATTTATTACTGGATATTAAATAAAAGATGTATTTATTTGAATTGATATTATCATCTAGTTATTAGATAATTAGAATGATAATCATAAACAAATAAATAGAGATAATTATAAATAATTATCTACTCATTTATATAATATTAGATAATATATAAAAGATAAATATTATTTAATAGACATATAATTATAGAGATAATTATATAAGGTTTAAATAATAAAGATAAATATTAAGATATATATTATATTAATATATTAAAGTTTTAATTAATATATATATATATATTATATATATATATATATATATATATATATATATATATATATATATATATATATATATATATATATATATATAGACACACACACGGCCACACAAAAACATTTATATAAATATAGAGATATATATAGTGTTTCGTGTGTGTGACCTAATGGAGATGAGATTGGCGCACACACACAAAGGTGTTTGTGTGTGTGGTGGCCATCACGGCCGTACCAAAGTCATACAATTATGTGTGTTGAGTTTTTCCCCGTTTTTCGTCTGTTTAATTACATACTTGGCGCCGCTCAACCGTGTCATCACCGGTGGATACCAAAAGCATATCATTCGTGTATTCTTGTCAACGAATACAAAGGTACGGATTTTTAATGCTTTCATGATTACTTATCTTATATATACTTGATGATCCGTGTACGGAATTCGTGTTTTTAAAAAGCTTCCGTTCTGCGTTAATATGATTAATGTTTATGTTTCTATTAAAAACGATACGAATTCCCAACTATATATATATATATATATATATATATATATATATATATATATATATATATATATATATATATATATATATATATATATATATATATATATAGTTCGAAAGAGTACCACTCATTATGCAGCGCACCAGAAGGTACCACCTTTAAAAAAACTTTTAAAATAAACATGTTTTAATTAACATTATGAAGATCATATGTGAATTTCACATATATTCGTATCTCCTAGCTCCTAAAAAGTGATGTGAATGCACACTTACATAATTTTGAATAGATGTGAACGTGTATTTATGTGATGTGTGATTTCATGCACTTAGAGTGTTCGAATTTGCGTGAAATTTGTATATCATCTGTGTAATGTTAATTAAAACATGTACATGAAAAAAATTTTTAAAAAAAATTACTTTTAATAGTGGTACCTTCTGGTACGCTGCATAATGAGTGGTACTCACTTGAACACACACACAGATATATATATATATATATATATATATATATATATATATATATATATATATATATATATATATATATATATATATATATATATATATATATATATATATGTGTGTGTGTGTGGTGTGGGGTGGGGGGGGGGGGGTTTGCGTGAGTACCTAAAAAATGCAGAGTACTATGAGTACCTGTGAACACACTGGTTTTCAGATGTGAACATGCTTCGGAAAAAAACTTTATTATAATTTTTTTTCATATTCATTTAGATACAAATAATAGGCTATTCGTAAAAACTTATATACATTCACACTATCTAGCATCTTAAAAGTCATGTGAACGTGAAAAAATTCATGTGAACATGGTTAGTGTGAACATACGTTCACAACAGTGCAGTTCATGTGAACATGCACTTTTCACATATTTCTAGTATGTGTTTAAATTTGTATCCCTATCAAATGACAACGAAAAAAACATTCTTTTAAAAAATTATATATAAATAAATAAGTTCTTTAAATTATACATAATCAGTTTTATGTATAATATATAAACTAGATAAAAATAATCATATTTTATATATAATATATATACAATATAAATAGCATGTTGCTATTAAAAAAGTAATCGGGGTATTCGGGAATTTAAACGGGTTATGTAATCGGGTATACGGGATATTATCAATACTATATCCACCCCATCCCCGTTTAACTTAATCGGGTTCGGGAAAACCCCGAACTCGCCCCGATTAGATCGGTATTCGGTTTTTCCCCGTCGGGTTCGGGGTTTTTTTTTTTCCCATCCTAGCATTTAAGTGTATCATATATGTAGTATTGTTCTAAGAAATAGTTCTATAAAAGAAGGGTGTTATGATTTGATGACGTGGTAATGACGTGACTTCCTATAATTCACTATAAGTATTTCATGGTTGTGGTCCTTGTGGATGCCCTTTATCTCCATGCGTATATAATAATTATTATTAAAGTCATGGCTTCAAAGATACAATATGATATGATGTTGTACCTCCTCTCTAAATATTGTCGCGTATGAACCTGAACTGAAATCCTTTATAGCAACTTCACTTGTCTTGGATCACACCTTCAAAACTATGACCGATAGATTTTTAATTTTTTCGAACGCAAAATTCTATAACTATTTATTTAATATTGAAAAATTAAATTAGAAGGCATCGTCATTTTTAAAAGTTTGATAAATAGAAATAGAATTTTAAAAATCCATATAATCGTAAAGTTTCAATGATATATCATATCCAAAGTAATATAAACATAAATAATATCCAAAGTAAATGATATATTAAAAAATTTCAATGATATATCATATAATCGTAATATAAACTTAAATAAATATCCAAAGTAAATACAAAAATATAATTTTAAATCTTAAGAAAAAAAATAATATCGTAAATAAATATTTTATTATAATTCTTTGATGGTTTTTACAAAACAGGTTTAACCATGCTAACCTATTATAACAGATTAAATGATGAATTTAAAAGGTTTAAAGACTTATTAAAAAAAATGAAATTACTTTAATTGGAAAAATTTATACTTTAATAGTCTTTTACATAATTTTCCCCACGTATTACTGTGGTTATTTAATTCATGCATGTCTACTTTGATTTCTAACTACATTTTAATTACTTACTCATCCTTCACAAAAGATGTAAAATCATGTATTTTTTAATAAATAACTAACATTTTAATTTCTCACCCTTTACAATAAATTACATATAATAATACTAAAAAAAGTAAATAATCAAATAAACGATGTAATATAATATTTTAACTTGATATTAATCATAAAACCAAAAATAGTAATAAAACAAAATCCAACAGTGTAGTTAATAATTGAACAAATAAAATTTAGAAAATAACCAAAATTACATATATTTTTTCCTAATAAAAGGCAAAAAAATGATCACTAATTCACTGCTTGTGTTGGAGATTGAAAACTCCAACCATCAAAATCAGTTTCTGAGAACAAGGAAGTAGGTACTGCCTTGTAGAAAGCCAATGGAACCTGTTTAACTCTCCTTCTAATCTGCCATTCCAAACACAACAAAGTTGAGCTAATTATTATTAATTCTTAGAGAATAGAGCATCAACAATGAAGGTTTATCCCCATTATCATATTCTACGTGGCATATTACGAGAGTATCAAACCATTGCAAGAACGTGTATCATACTATCATCATTATAATGTGTATCGTCTTTATGATACCAGTATCATAGAATCCTTTTTATATTTTTGTATAATATAAATGGGTCCCAATAAAATGATCTAAGGGGACGTTGGTTCGCAAGTTCTTTTTCTAGGATTTGCATTCTAACAATGAATTTATATTATGGTAACTAGAATTTAAAATCCTAAGGGGAGGCTGAGTTTTTAAATAACAAAGATAGAAGGGATTTAAGAAACTCTGAGATTTTATATCCTTACTGAAATCTACGAACCAAACACAAGATTTTAAATGCAAATCACAGTGAATCCCAGGAAATTCACGAACCAATAGTAAGTGGGTCCCATTTAGGTGTGTCATATATGTAGTATTGTTGTAAGAAAGAGTTCTATAAAAGAACAGTGTTATGATTTGATGGTGTGGTAATGACGTGGCATGTTATAATACACGACAAATATATCATGGTTGTGGATGTCATTTATCTCCATGCGTATATAATAACTATTATAAAAGTAATGGCTTCGAAGATACGATATGATATGATGTTATACCTCCTCTCTAAATATTGTAGCGTATGAACCTGAACTGAAATCCTTTATAGCAACTTCACTTGTCTTGGATCTCACTGTCAAATCATTCTCTAGCGACAAAACAAATCTACACACACCATAAACACAATTTAATAGACACAAACTCACCCCACAACACAAGGTTCATACACAAAGACCATACATACCTAGACACTGGGGGGCAGTAGTGGTGGCGCAGAGTATCAATTTCCCACAAACTACTCCCTGCAATCATCAACAAACCATTAACAAACTGCCATTCGACAAAGGGCTCATAATAGCTGAAGCTCTCATGGCCTCTAAAACTTTAAAGTTTCAGTTAAACCATAAACGATGCATCAGTGATAATAATTAGGGACTGAATCTGACAAAATGCGCTTGCCATCCTTGATTGGTTAAATGATGAGAACACAAAAGCGACAGTTGCATAGACAGACTTACTCATGGCATTGGTTTTGAGAAGATCACTTTCCTCATTGTTAAAATGATCTATACCGGATACATCCTCGCCCGTTTCACCATTGTCCTACAAAAAGTCTTACATTTATGTCACAATTACAAACAAGAAAGAATCATTTAACTGGAATTCTAGTTTTCTGGAAATACTAAATTTACTAGGGTTGATGAAATGATTTATGATAGCTTTTAGACGAGTCCTCATCATTCTGTATTTTTGCTTTTTCTTTATTCCTTACTTGATTGCTCAGATGCTTTCATTTAATCATCCAAGCATTATGAATGCATAAGATGTGATTTCATCATGAGACATATATTTCTTGCCTGGTGCACTAAACAGTTGATTGAAGGATGTCTCCGCAAGAGATTGTGAATTAGAGCAATAATGACAAGGCCTCCAGACGGGGGGACTGTAAGGGCCAGCCTACTTAATTTCTTAGCAAAAGAAGCAGCCAGATAAGCTGGAAGAAGTGGTGATTTCAGGCAGGAATCAAGAAGCTGCACATACAAGATGGATATTAGCATGATAGAAACTCAGATCCAATACAAGTACCTTATAGAGGCAACATACAGCGTATGATGGAAAGCGAGACTCACCTGGAAGAACTTCGATCTGTGTTTTGCAATGAATATAGAGGGTTCGAGGAGTGCATAAAGCTTCCCATAGAGATTGGGATACTCTAAACCATGTTCTGTCATAAGAATGAACAAGCTGCTAAGAGCCATGACGCTAATAACACCTCCAATGTCATAAGATCTTGTCAAAAAATCACTGCACATGATTCCGTTGGTTAACAAAAAAGACATGGTTCAAGTAAGAAAATGTAAATCTTCAAATGGGACTCACCACAACATAATTGGATTGGATAAATTAGGGATCACCGCCTGATGAAGGGTAACAAGAACCTACACATAAAAAGTCAATAATGCAGGTGAGGTATAGACAGGTACCAACAAAAGTTGTATGCTTGTGCTATTAGTTAATTACTCTGATTTTGAAACTTTGAGTGAAGTACAAGATACATGACTAAATCACTAAATCAGTAATAAGTTACCTCCTTGTACACATCAATAGGAAGTGGCAAGCTGAGGAATGACATCCATGCTTTAGAGAATTTCAACTTCATCTTTTTGGAAATAGATGAAACCTGAAACAATTAAACATAAACAAGTTTGAGATGTATATTGCATAAAACACCTGACAAATAAATAAAAAAATAGCTCAAAAACATATTTGAAAGATAAGGAATCATATGATGGATTTAGCGGTGACAATCCAATGATTTTAATTATAAATAAAGGGTAGAAATTACATCGTTGCTGGTCTTGTTATCCTTGCCATGTTTTCCTTCTGCTTTCTTAGTTGTCTTGGACTCTGTTCTACCTTCTTTGATGAAAACACCTAGCACAGGGAAGGTAATGAACGGTTGTGGTTGGTCATACTAAACAAGATTGAAATAGATTATGTGCTGGAAGAAAATTACATCGGAATTAACTTCATCAAAATATTAATTTTGAATTACACTTTTGTGAGAACTTTCAAATATATAAGATTGCATAAAGGTTATCTACAATGCAAGTGACAAGATCTTTGATAGTACTCAATATTGAAGCTAAATGTTGAGTAAATCGAATGAATACTATAACTAAAACAAAAATTCTCACCTAATGCATTCCACATTTCATATTCAGATGTTTCACCAACTTGTTCAAGGGGCGGGATCCTGGATATTATATGATGTATGTTGCGGATTAAAAGCTGCCCACTTCATTTAAACAAACAAATTGTTAGGTCCATGTCATGTATATGTAACAGCTTTGCTAGAGCAAACTAACCATTTAGGATATTACTTTCACACACCATCTTTAATACATAATGGCAAGTTTGACAAAGAAATAAACAAGGCGCTTATGAGCCAAACTACTAATTGAAAACAAAAAGTGATTGAGCAGCCTTCAAATTCTCAACTTTGAGATAGAACAAAAGTGTTTATACATAATAGTGTGTCTTGATTCAGACTTTATTGCCAAATACATTTGCTGGTAAGTAGAGTGATCATTGCCGCCACAAAGGGTCTTCAAGCCACAAAACTCTAGTAAACCATATATTCATTTAGCTAACACCAGAACAATTTTATTATATTCAAATTCTACTGGCCGACAACCTTTTTTGAAGTATTCACATACTGGGTATGTTTGGCAAAACCAGTTGTAGCTTTGTGATTTTAGTAGATGGAGCTTTTAGTTTTATAAATGTGTTTGGTAAAAGTAGTTGTAGCTGTACCTTTTAGTATTAAATTATGTAAAAGAACATTAATACTAATTAAAGGTGGTAATTTAAGATTAATAAAAGGGTAAAAAAGTAATTATGTTTGATCAAAAGCTCTAGAGCTTTTCAAACGCTACTTCTACTAGCATTTTATAAAATAGTTTTTTTCTTTTGAGAAAATGAAAGCTCTATATTTTCCTTCCAAACAAGATTTTTAGTTTTTAGTAGAGCTTTTTAAAAACAAAAGCTCCTAAAAGCTCTCTGCCAAACATAGCCACCAACTTCATGACGCAGATGCTTTATGAACGAACCCTAGTAATGGTGATTGATCATAAGATATAATGAATCATATAATCTACAGACTACTCAAAATGGTCTGGTTTCAGAGACTGACTCAAAACAATATTCCTGAAGTCTGAAGATATAGGATCTTGTCTTTATTTTGAAGAATGCATAGCATGAATTTAGATGAACATTTTACATTTAGCGTCTTATGCTCATATGTATAAGTAATGAATGTGCATTACTACCACAGACATACAAATGCAATCAACAGAAGAAAAGCCAGAAAAAGAATTGAATACGTGCACAAATATTTTCAAACATAACTATGCTAGATTTGGGGCTAACATGCACAGCTATGCAACATATACTAACCTGGCTCTTTCTGGTCTTCCATTTTCGGTATCTGCACTCTCAGGTCTGGAATCTGAAGAAAGGGTCATTACACTCCAATAATCGTAGAAAGTATTGATAAAAACAGAAAGATGGAAAAAAGAGGTAATTGACTACATATATTAAAATATTTTAGTCAGAATGCATGTGCAGGAAAGTACCAGAGAATTCTTTGACATCAAGGGTTCGAATTAGCTTTTCGAGACTTATGTAAGTAAAATAGCTGCCACACAAAAATCAATTAATGATCATTTTAAAAGAAGGCACATCAATAATAGAAAAGAGCAGGATTAAATTTCTTCATGAATCATTAAATCTTATTACCGGACATCGATGTACTTGAAATACTTTGATGCAAGCAAATCTAACACCGTGTCAGCCTCCTCAATACAGTAAACCTGAGAATCTCTATAGATATTATGAACTTTATAATAGACTCGGCAGAAGAAAATGGGTTGCAGCAAACCATTATAAAAAAGGATCCTGCAACAATTAAGCCCCTCCCCCACCATACTAATAAGCCAAAAGGGGGGTCTATCTACTCTTGGCTACTATAATGGTCATGAATTATGATTTTGTATGGTAAAGAAAATCTACTTTGAAGGAAGTTACAGAGAAAAGGTAGGTTTCTGTTTATTAGGCGAAATTTTTTTTGTTGTTTTAGTAGTCTAGAACGTAGTTCTTAGTTTTTGATGAATGTGAATAGACTAGGTGTTGTGGTGTAGGCTTCTAAAGAAAAGTGCAGCCGGCCCTAGTATTCATAGGATGTTACCATATAGTTAATTAGTAAACGTTGCCTAATTATGTTCTATATAACCTCATGTACTTATCATTTGTTATCACCTCATAATAAAAAAACCCTAGTTGCCCCAGTGGACGTAGGCCAGACCATCGACCGAACCACGTAATATTGTTGTGTTTCTCCTTTTATTTTATGTTGCGTGTTGTGTGGGTGTGACGAGAGAAAATCCCTACCAACTGGTATCAGAGCCAGATTAGTCACACCACTAGCCCTAGCCACCGCTGTCGTCGACCGCCGTCGCCGCCGCCTGAAACCCTAGCGATTAGAACCCAAGTCACCAGAGACCCTTTGCTTGGAAACCCTAGCCGCCGCCAACAGAAACCCTAGCGGCCAGAAGTTTTTTTTTTTTTTTTTGCGCAGAAACCCTAATTTTAGGGGTGTTTGCTGCTGTTGCGTCAAAACCCTAGCAATTAGGATTGGTTCTTGCTGGTTTCGGAGTTGGTTTTTTCTTGGGGGGAAATCTTTCCGGTCAGATTCGTTGTCCAGATACGTTCGACAAAAAAAAACAGGTGCACTCGTTTCAAACTTTGTTTTTTTCTATTTATTTAAGATTGATTGCAAACGGTAGTGTTCAATAGAACAGCTCAGGCAGCGAGCCATTGTTGTGTTTGAACACTACTTTTCAATCTTGTTTCGATTAGTTAAACATATTCGTTTGAAACGACGGCTGAGGATGGAAAAGTTAAGATCGATAAATTTGAGGGGCATGATTTGGAAAATGCAAATCGAGGATTATCTTTACCAGAAGAAGTTGCATTGCATGAAACGCTGAGTGGTATTAAACCGGAGGCTATGGCACAAGCTGATTGGGATTTGTTGGATCGTCAAGCCCTTGGTGTTGTCAGGCTATCATTGGCAAGGAATGTCGCGTACAACATCGTCAATGAAAAGACGACTTTTGGGTTGAACTGCCCAACATGTATAAGAAACTGTCGGCTGCTAACAAAGTGTTCTTGATCAGACAGTTGGTAAACACGAAGATGAAGGAAGGAATGTCAGTGACTAATCATGTGAACGAGTTTAATCTGAAGTTGACATTAAATTCGATGCTGAGATTCAGGCGTTGCTGTTATTGTCTTCTATGCCAGAAAGTTGGTCTGGAACAATCACAACTGTTAGTAGTTCTTCGGGAAATACTAAGCTCACTTTCGAAGGCATTCGAGATTTAATCTTGAGCAAAGATATCCGCAGAAGAAATAATGGGGAAGGTTCGAGCAGAGGTTCAAGCAATTTACTGAGGTTCAAGCAGTTTACTGAGTACAGAAGAAAGGGGTGGAAAACAACACAGGGGGGATAACAACAGTGGTCGATCAAAGTCCAAAAGAATAAGTCAGTCCAGACCTAGAAAGGACATCACCTGTTGGAACTGTAAAGAGGTTGGTTATTTTAAGAGTCGGTGTACTAAACCGGTGACACACAAAAGGCAAAAAGGAGGTAAATGTTGCAGCAGAGTTTGATTATACACTGATTTGTTGTGTGGAGTGTCCGATTGAATCTTGGATTATGGATTCGGGTGCTTCGTTTCACGCTAGCCATTGCAAGGAAGTAATGCAGAATTTCCGACACTACGATGGCAAGGTAAGGTTAGCTGATAAGAAGACACTTGTCACCACAGGTGTTGGGAACGTGACTCTAAAGACTCCTTTGGGAACGAATTGGACTTTAAAGAACGTTAAGTACATTCCGAGTTTAAAGAGGATGTTGATATCTGTGGGACAACTAGATGATGAAGACCTGAGTTTTGGTGACCACCAGTGGAAAGTAACAAAAGGGAATCTTGTTGTTGCTCGTGGAAAGAAACAATGAACACTTTACATGACTGAGATTTCTGATAGTGAAGCAAAAGCAGCAGTTGAAGAATAATAACGTCTACTCTATGGCACCAAATACTTGGGCATATGAGTGAGAAGGGAATGAAGATGTTAGCTTCAAAAGGTAAAATTCCGAACTTGAAAGGTGTTATTACTGACTTTTGTGAACCATGTGTCCTAGGTAAGCAAAAGAAAGTTTCATTTGCAAAGATAGGTCCACCACCCAAGGCCGGGTTTATTTTCTCAAATGCAAATATGAGGTTTACAGCACCTTTAAGAAGTGGAAGGCTGCAGTTGAAAATGAAACAAGTCTGAAGGTTAAATGCTTGAAGTCAGATAATGGGGGTGAGTACAGTAGCAAAGATTTCATCGATTATTGTGCCAAGCATGGAACAGAATGTTGAAAACGGTTCCTGAAACACATCAGCAGAACGGGGTTGCAAAAAGAATGAACAGAACTCTCAATGAAAGAACAAAGAGCATGAGATTACATGCAAGTTTACCAAAAATGTTCTGGGCTGATTCGGTTAACACCGCAGCTTATCTCATTAATCGTGGACCGTCAGTCCCTCTTGGTTTCAAGATTCCTGAAGAAGAATGGCAAGGTCGAGAGGTATCTCTTAAATACTTGAAAGTATTCGGTTGTGTTTCTTATGTCAAGATCAAAAATGCAAATAAAGACAAGCTTGAGGCAAAGGCAAGGAAATGTACCTTTATTGGTTATGGTTTGGATGATATGGGCTATCGCTTTTGGGATAATCAGAGCAAAAGTATTATTAGAAGCACGGACGTAACATTCAATGAAAAGACGTTTTACAAAGATGAACTTGCAGCTGCTTCAAACAAGGATAAGAAACCAGATGAAACCATGTATGATGAAATTTCTGAAGGAGACATTGCTAGACCTGTGAGCATTTCTGAATCAAAAGTGATTTCTCAAGGCAGTTAAAGCTCAGATGAACCTGAAGGATCTGAAAACAATGAGAATATTGAGAATAGTGGGAGCACAGAAAGTGAAGCTACTGACACTGAAAACTGGGTAAGAAGATCTACCAGAGTTACAAAGCAACCACATATATTTTCTCCTTCAGTGAACTATCTTCTATTGACCGACAATGGAAAGCCTCAATGTTATTCAGAAGCTACAAACCTGAAAGACTCTACTCAGTGGAAGAAAGCTATGGATGAAGAATTGAGGTCCCTCGAAAAGAACAAGACTTGGTCTTTGGTTAAACTACCGGCAGGTAAGAAAGCATTGGAAAACAAATGGGTTTTCAGGGTCAAAGATGAAGTTCATGGTAGCAAGAGATACAAGGCTAGATTGGTGGTTAAAAGATTCCAACAGAAAGAGGAAGTCGATTACAACGAGATCTTTTCACCGGTTGTGAAGATGACCACAATCAGAACAGTCTTTAGTATTGTAGCTGCAGAAGATCTACACTTGAAGCAACTTGAAGTTAAAACAGCTTTCTTGCATGGAAGCCTGAATGAAGACATCTACATGGCACAACCAGAGCAAAGAAAATTTGGTTTGCAAACTGCAGAAGAGTCTATGGCCAAAAGCAAGCTCACAATGGTACTTAGAGTTTGATGAATTCATGCAGAATAACGGGTACAAAGATGTGATACAGATCATTGCTGCTATATGAAGAAGTTTAAGTCTTCATATATCATTCTTGTGTTATATGTTGACGATATGTTGGTAGTCGGGTCTGACATGGAAGAAATCAAAAAGACTGAAGAGGCAAATTATCTAAAGAATTCGAAAGGAAGGATTTGGGAGCTGCCAGACAAATTCTGGGAATGAGCATAATTCGAGACAGAGCTGCTAGTACTCTGAAGCTCTCGCATGATAAGTATGTTGGGAAAATCCTAGAAAAATTCAGTATGTCAGATGCAAAGCCCAAAATCACACCTTTAGCTAGTCACATGAAACTCTCAAAGAAGCAATCTCCAAAGACTGACAAAGACAAAGCTGAAATGGTCAAGTTTCCTTATGCCTCAGCATTTAGTAATTTAATGTATGCAATGGTTTATGTCGAATCCGGGGAAGGAGCATTGGGAAGGGGTTAAGTGGCTGCTACGCTATTTGAAAGGCACCTCTAAATTTGTCTTGTGTTTCAACAGAAAGAAGGTAATCTTATAAGGTTAATCTGATGCAAATTTGGGAGGTTGTGTGGATACGGGGAAAAGCACCACGTGTTATGTGTTTATTGTTGGGGGTACAACTAGCAGTTGGATGTCCCGATTACAAAAGAGTGTTGCTCTTTCAACCACTGAAGCAGAATATATGGCCATAGCAGAAGCTGGTAAGGAGCTGATTTGTTTAAGAACTTTCTCTCAGAGTTGGGTATAATTCAAAAGGAATATGTCCTCCATTGCGATAACCAGAGTGCAGTTCATCTCGCAAAGAATCTAGTATTTCACAGCAGAACGAAACATATTCAGATAAAGTATCACTTCATTAGAGATTTGGTAAGTGATGAGATGCTTTCAGTGAAGAAGATCCTTGGTACAAAGAATCCAGCAGATATGTTCACAAAATCTGTAACGCTGGATAAGTCGAGGTTCTGTGCAACTTCATCTGGCCTTCAGGAATAGTGATGAGAAGGCAGGTGGAAACTAGGGGGTTTAAAGTTCGGTGAATTTTTCACGAGAAGTACAGTGGAGACTGGAGCACAGATGTTCGAGTTCGAAGCCAAGTGGGAGATTGTTGTGGTGTAGGCTTCTAAAGAAAAGGGCAGCCAGCCCTAGTATTCATAGGAAGTTACCATATAGTTAATTCTGAAATGTTGCCTAATTATGTTCAATATAATCTCATGTACTTGTAATCATTTGTTATCACCTCATAATAAGAAAACCCTAGTTGCCCCCGTGGACGTAAGTCAGACCGTCGACCGAACCACGTAACGTTGTGTTCTCTTTTTACTTTCCGTTATTATTTGTGTGTATGTGACGAAAGCAAATCCCTAACACTAGGTAGTGACTTCAGCATTTGGTTAAGCCTATGTAAGGGCTACTGCCTTATGATACCTGACTATCTAAGAATAACTTATATCAAAGATTGTGTTTGGTCTATACTAAATCGTCTCTTTTATACTATCAATTGCAAGATTGAGAAACTTTAATCTGACAGCTGAATACATACCAATTTAAGGGCGGCCTTATGGATTTTATTTAACTTATGCTTTGTGAAATTCTAGCTTTTAGAAAGTTAGAGTATGCACTGCAGCTGACGATTTGTTGGTAGTTTTCATTAAAACCGAAGAATGGGTTCCACCTTTCAAGCATTTAGTAGTTCTTCAAATATTTTGAGTATTTCTTTTCAATCATATATTTTATCTTTACCCTATCAAATGAGTTTTCTATATTACTTTGAACTAACCAAATCCAATGAAATTATTAATTGACATACTAATATTGGGGTAGAACTAGAAAAAGAACCAACATACTCGTTATGAGTCTCAACTGATTTTGGGAGCTATTGTGGGCTGACTTTTAGGGATTGACTCTTGTAATTAGTACAACTGACATCATTACCAGAATTTTGACACATCCTAAAGTATCATCAATCTCGAATCATATTTCATAAATCATAAATTGTCAATATTGTCAAGCAAGCTCGACTTTAACAAACCAACTTTTTAGTGATGTGATTGCATGATGATCCATCAGTTTATACCTATTAAATGGTTAAATTGATCAGCATTTTGTATCAAAGCATTCTAACCATGCATATAACTTATCACACCCGATTTGGCAATGATCACAACATGACCCAGAATTAATATTTGCTGACAATAATTTAATTATGTTGCAGCTAGAATTCATTGTCATGAGGTTCTTTATGCAGATGACTTCAATCACATTCCTCGTTATTTCCAAAAAATGATAATATACACAAGACTATATAAAGTTTCTACAAAAGAAGCAAGAAAAGAAACTCCACCGAGAAATATATTGTTGTAATTTTGTATGCCTATGATGTTTAGTGTACACAAAAACAGCAGATTACATGAGCATTTGATGAATTAAAACAAAAACCATGCTTCTCATGTGAAGTTCATGTAGAGCATAAAATTTTCCATAAACGATGAATTGTAAAAACTAGAAGCTAATGTTATTGTGCCTTAATGACATATCATTCATTCATTCCTAACTAGCTAATGACAGTTGATGTCAATCAGAAAAATAGAAAATTCTCTCAAGATTCAAGAACACCATAATGTGTTATGTGAAAAGTCCTTACATAAAACAATTGGGATTATTACTGAAATTTTGACTCATCCAACATAATGGCTTCATCGTAAATTTCAATTCCTAAATTAGTACTGTCATCAAGTGTTGCTTTAATGAATCATCCTTGTTGTGAGGTGCTTGCAACTTGCAAGATGATCTACGAGTTAACTCCTGTTACATGTTTAATAAGACCAACACCTCTTTCCTAGGCACAAAGGGACTGATATCATTAGTTAGCTAACTACCACTGTGACTATAGGGCTTAACTTAATGTGATATAGACAACAAATTATATGAAGAGGGCAATAGGGTGTAGCAAACTCACCATGCAGTTGATGAACTTATGGTATATCGAAGAATGGAATTTCCCTGCATTTCCAACCTTCACACATTCCATCAAAGTATCCAACACCACTTCCTGAATTTCCCGATCATCCAACAAGAGTTACACTCCATAAGTTTTGAAGATTGCAATTCAGAAAATTATTTTCCAGTAACATATTTTTGCAATAACAGCAAATAACAAAATCAAACTCATTCGTCCTACAAAAAAGTAATTAATTTATCTCATCATAGAAAATAAAATAAAATGTGGATGGAAAGTAGTTACTTACTCTGAGAACTTCTTTAGAAAGTGTAGGTGAAAGTAATAGGTGGATTAAGCATTGAACAAATTCATCAAATTTAGAACGAAGCCATGTCCTGTAAATGGATTCGGGATCTTCGGTGGGTTTAGCTGAAGAAGAAGGGAGTTGGGGAAGCAGAGGGGTGAAGAAGGATTGGAGGGACAGAAGAGATTCAAGGAGGAATTGGGGAGGATAAGAGGAGGTGGGATTGAGAAATTTGAGAAGGAGAGGGAGGTTGTTAATGTGAGCTCTGGATGAGAGCAGCTGTTGACCAAGCTTTTTAACATCTGACAGATCTTGATGCTTCTTACTCTTCCTCTTGTTGTTAGTATCTCCTAGCCCTTTGTTCTTTCGCTTCTTGGATGAAGGTTCCATTGATAAGCCCGACTATGGAGGAAAAATACTGAGAGCCAAAGTCTAGAGACAACACGCACAGCTACAAGCTACAAGTACATATATATTTTATCAAGATTTTCATTTATTCATCCTTGAGTTGACACACCAATATCACAAGCACATATACAACCGAAAAGCTCTCAAGAAGACAAAATGAAAACCAAAATTAAAGAAGCTTACGTATGACCACTCAAAACATGCAAGGGTGACGTCAGTTTCCTCATGTCATTATGTCAAAAAAAACCACTTATTGTAACAGATTGAAAGAATTGGTCTGGAAAACACTAGCAATTTACCAACATAACACGACATTTGAAAAATAACTATTAGTTGGTTGCACAATCTTGAAACCAAAAATTATTTGTTGGTTGCACAATCTGCAGACCATTAACAGCCAAGTTTATAAAATCTTGAAACCAAAAACAGTCCAGTTTATACAGCAAGCACAAACCCCTATTTATAGCTCTAGAAACTGCACCTTCAAAGTTCCATGAATACACAACAAGCCTCACCAATCAATGTGTCAAAACAGCCACATAGCAGCAAATTACAAGGCATAAACACCTCAGTTAAAGCCTTGTTTGGATTTTAAAACAGCCATACAAGTACAACAACTGCACTTGCAACATCTGACAAAAACATCCTTTTAAGCAATGTTTGCAACTTCCTTACGACTTTTTTTTGAAGTCAAAACCAGCCCCAAAAACACATAACCCGCAGCTTCAAAGGTCTGAAATAGCCACACAAACACACACACATAGTAGCAAATCATAACAAAAAACAAGCCCAAGAGACACCCAAATGTAAAGTATTAATTCTGCACTGATAAGAAAATTGAAATATATCTCTGGACTATTATAAGCTATATGAAAATCAAAAGCCCTTTAAGTAATTGTAATTGATATGCCAAAAACAGTATCTGCTACATGGTAACAGTTTCATCAGTTCATGCTTCCTTATCAAATTTCTTAGTTTACAAGTTTATAAGGATTCAAACTCAATAAGCCATTAGTAATTTGTTAGTGACCAGGTATTATCGAAGCAAAATTTGCAGAAAAGAAAAGAAACATGTATATCAATATGATTAATCAATAATCAACAAGGTTTCTACCTCAAATAAGCCGAGCAGAGTCCAGAGACGACCGGCGAGGCGGGCAGCGGCGACCGGTGATTGTCCGAGACCAGAGACACGAAGGCAAAAGGGAGACGCGAAGGGTTAATGGTATCAGCCCACCGGCTTTTTATTTTGGGCTTTTCTCTTTCGGCTAGGCTTTTCTTTGGGCTGAACTTGTAACACCTTTCTTCTTCCCCTTAAAGTTGCAAAATAGAATAGACGCACTGAAAATCTGAATTTTATATTTTGATTCGAAACCGATTCAAACAAAACCGAATCTTTTTTATCCAGACCGGTTTGGCAAAACTGATCCGAAATGGTTCATCTATTTAGATGAAAAAAGATAAGGAGTAAATTATGGAAATGGTCCATATTGTTTGCTTAAAATTATAAATATATTATCTATTCTCTGGTCTTTAAAAATTACATAAATGGTTCTCAAAACACTATTTACATACGGAAACGGTTCATTTATCTCTTGATTTTTTCTAAATAACGATTTTATCGTTATTCTCAAAATCAAATTTGTTCCCTATACTATCTATTTAGTTTTTGGTTTTAAGCATTTTCATAATTTTTTTATTTTTTTATTTTAATGTTGATTTAATAAACTATGATTTTATTAATTAATGAATTTATTTATATTATTATAATTCATGTACTTTTATATAGTAAAACATCGTTGTATTTATTAAAAAATATTCTTTTTTATATATTTATTTTATTACATTAATATGTTTCAATTTAAACTTAGTATTATATTTGTTTTATTCTAATTATTTTTATTAAATTAATATGTATTGATTTAATTATAGTTTCTAATAAAACTATGTAAACTTGACATATTATTGTTTTAGTTTATTATTTTTTTTTTTTTGCGTTAACACGTTTTGATTTAATTATAATTTTCAAAAATAATATCTAAACTTAGAGTTTTATTCATTTTTGTTATGTTAATGGTAAATTGATTATAGTTGTTAACAATTTTTTGTATATTTCTTTATATATGTTTTTGTTTTATATTCATTATTATATATGATACGAAACGTACATGTATTTATACGTTTTGAAACATATATATATGGCTTATTCAAAATATTATCATAATGAAACACATATACGTTTGTATATTTTGAAACATATATATGTTTCAAAACATATGTATGGTTAGTTTGTACATTTCTTTGTATGTCTTGTAAAGAAATTATAAAATTAGTATTAGAATATCTTAAAGTTATTAACATGTTTTCCTTTTTAATTATATGGATTAAATATGAAAGTATACAATATATATTAAATATATACTTTTGTGAATAAGAAATTAATAATAATTAAAGTAGATATATAATTATTAAAAAATGGGAAGGAATCAAAATTCTAAAGTTACCTGAAAACAACACATATCATGAAACTCTTTTTTAATTTCTTACTATAATATAAAGATTGGAGTACTAAGTGTAAATCGAAACATAGTAATGTTACAAAATAATTAAAATAAAACGAATAATATGTTCAAATTAAATGTGTTTGCATAACAAATATTAAAATCAAAATGAATAAAAGATTAAAAATTAACGTAATAAAATATTTAAATCAAAACGAAGAAAATCCTAAGCTTATATATTTCTCTTGAATATTATAATTAATTATGGTATATTAATGTAATAAAATAGTTAGATGGAAACTATATAAGATATAAAAATATATAAGTATTTTAACAAATGAAACATAAGATAGATAAATTTTTAAGGGTAATTACATATTTCGTCCCTGTAGTTTATAGTAAAACATGGATTTGGTCATTTGACTTCTGAAATTTCACCAGAGCTATCTATGGTCAACGTTTTGTTTTGTATTTGGTCTTTCACCTAACTTCGTTACATTCTCACATATACGTCACAAAAGGTTTCCCAAGTATGTTGTTGTAAGCTGTAGAGAGGGTGAATACAGCTACTTAAAATTCAACACACTTTCTCAATGTTTGTATATATATATTAACAAGTGTTAATTACAAACAGGTTTGAACTGCGGAATGGTTCAAACTGAGATGACAGAAACAACAGATGAACAACCAATCTAAGACTCGCTCAGACTACTTACAATGAATTCACTAACTAAGATGCACTCACTGTTTTACATGACAGACAGCTTAAAATAAGAACAGCTTGGACACACTCTATTCTTTTCTGAGCAGAGTTTGAATGCATGAAAACACAATTCTTTTGCACATCCTAGATATCTCTCTCTTGGTTATCTCACATTCCTTAGAAGCTTCCTTTTATACTCACTCTGAGAATCCCAGTGAAGCTTCCTCATTGAATGCAGAGATAGTGGAGTGCCTTTACAAAAAGACAAGACTGCTTTTCTGCACATTCTGACAAAACAGAATTTGTCCATGTGTTGCAGAATCTTTGTCTTTTCCTTTTTGTCTCTGTTGCAGGCTGCCCCTTAGAGAGGAATGTCAACTTTAATCCTTTCCCCTTCTTGTATAGCCATTTTAATATAAGAAATGGTCTGTCGCCCATTTCAAATATCCTCTTTGTCTTCATGTATCAGAACAACTAAGGCAGTGAAAGCAGTTTCTGATTTTCCACTTTGTCTTCGACTTGTAAACTGATCTTCACGTCCAAGACTTCACATGATGACATGGAAACAGATTCCATAAAGTGTATAACCTGTTCACAAAGAACAAAACACTTCCCTTGGGTTTAAGCTGTTCAACAAACATAAACAGCGTAGGTAGCTTATGCCAAACCTATCCAACAGTTTAGGACAACTTAGGCAATCTACCAAGTTACAATTGATGTAACAAGGTGAGCAGCGTTGGGCTTATATTGCAATCACTTATCAGGTTTCAATAAGACATTAAGAGGCCTTAATTTATACCCTTAAGTGTATTAAACAGGTTTGATTGAAAATCTTGAGGCCTTTTTGTGCCTAACATCACCGTTAACTCATGTCATGTGCAGTTCACATGAGGGCATTTTTGCCATTTCAATTGTTCCCTATTCATTTAATGCTGCAAATAAACTAAAATACCCCCATTTTCCTTCTTTCCTATCGTCTGCTTGTTTGCTTCATCTTCTTCCCTCTCATCTTCGAAGGCCTTCAAGTGAAAACAATGGTGATTTGTATGTGTGGGAACCCTACGGCTGTTAAAAACGTCGTGGACAACAAACAATCATAGACGACGATTCTAATGTTGTTCTGGAAATGTGATTTCTATTTCTACAGTTTATCATCTATGTAAGGTTTGTGCCCTAATTTTGTATTATTTCTTTTTAGGGATCAAATTTTGTTTTAATGGATGAATTGATCCACACATGTGCCATTGAGCTAAGGAAGTTATTCCAGGTATATTGAGGTCCAAAAACATCGCAGAAGCATCAATGAATGCCAGCAAAGATTTGGCTCGTAGGATTAAGCTTTTAGTTTGCAGCTGGGTTGTTTTTTTCATTTATGTACTCTTTCTTGTAAATTGACCTGATATGTTATAAAGGTCAAGTGTTTTGAAGTTAGTTTAAGATCAATTAGCTTTTGCCCTAAATGGTAAGTTAAGTTTATAAGGTAATTTAAGGTCAGTACCTTATTTCTTTTGGTTTGGTAAACAAATTATGTAACCTTATGTTATTGAATGAAATGTAATTTAATATGACTACCTTCCATTGTGAAGTTATTTGGTGTTGGTTAATTGATGAAGTTATTGAAGGAAATGTAATTTATTCTGTACACAAATGATGAAGGTAAAACATAACCATACTAAAATAGTATGAAGCATTAAAAATAACCATAGATTACTAAAACATTATTTAACATTACATGTCATACAACCATAAATCAAAAGTAGGGGTAATAGCACCCCCAAAAGTAGTTGTTTGATCACAATCATACATCAAAAGGAAGTTCCTAAGTGCAACAAACATACATAACCCAAAAGGTAATTGTTCACACTAATAATAACCAACAACTATCGATTTTACTTCTTACTTCCTCTTGCCCTTGAACTGTTTCCATAAGCTCTGTCTGATTGGTCCGAGCAACATGACCTTGTGATAACTCACATGCAACTCCTTTCTTTTTACCACTATGCTTACCAGAATATTTCTTTCTCCCACCACCATGTGATGACCCAACAACATCTTCTTGCCCTTTGCAGCTTCTTGAATTATGTCCTTTTTTCTTGCATTTACCACATGTTATGCTCTTCCCCATCCTTGATAGTTTCCCTCCTTTGACAAATGAGGTGTTTCCAGCATCTTGGTTTATCTCTTCATCAGTCCTCTTTCTTTTCTTCTTTGGTCGTCCAACTTGTTTATGATGCAATGGTGGAAGAAGAGTAGTTGGACACTGACTGTTTGGCCACATGTTTGACCCCTTGATAAGATCAACTTTGAAACTATATGCTTCCCTCCAATTTTGTAAATAATATGCAAGATGAACCCATTCTTCAGGTATACCCACTTGCTATCCATTTAAAGCAATGTTCCATATAGGGATGACACCCACGGGCGGCGGCCATGGATACATATCACCCATCACCCATGCCCGCAGGTATTTTTATACCCGCCACCCACTAACGGGTAGATATTATCGCCCATGTCCGTCACCCGTGGGCACGGGTAAACCCACGGGTTTCACCTTTAAAACAATTATAAACACTCTCTTACACAACGAAACATATTTTAACAATCAAACACATGTATAAATATTGAAAACACATCCAAATAATAAATATATCAAACATACAAACATAAATACATAATTAATTATTAATGTTTCTAAACTCAAACTACTTCGACAACATTATAACAATGAAACAACAACATACAAACATTTTATTAAATGAGAATACATCCACTAAACATGAAAATACTTGGAATATGACCTTACAAGTTGATAGTAAACCCAAACACACGTGAGTATATCCAAGGTTGAAAGTCACGGGTTTCACGAATATGGGTGGCAGGTAAACCTGTGGATAAAATATTATACCCGTGCCCACCCGTCACCCACCAGAGGGTATGATTTTGTACCCATACCCATGTCTACAGGTGTGTTTTCACGGGCTTACCCACCCACAACGGGCGATTATCCACTGGTTGCACGTTTTTTCTTACGCATTGCCATATCTAGTTCCATAGGCTAGCCACAACATGTTTACCTAGGCATGCCAGTTAGTTCCCACCTCCTGCAAGAGCAAACTCTTTCTTTCATGACCACCACGTATTGCTCATTCCATGGGCCTTTGACCTGGCACTTGTCACTCCCATTCCAAAGGACAGCGTACTGTTTTGCTTCTGTCATGATGGAAGCAAACAATGTAGTAGCTGTTGGTGTTAATGGACCTTCTGCTTTAGCTTCTTATGTCTCAGCCTATCAGTTTGGCCCTCATCCCTTGAACCACTATAAAGTTCCTAAAAGTCAATTGCATCTACATCTCCACTAATTGCTCCATCAGCCTCTAAAACTGGAGCTCCATCAACCCACCCAACCTCTTTGTCAACATTTAAGTTGAAATCTCTCATATCTACCTCTACAATCTCAAGCACATTCTCTTCATCCACAATAAAATCATTATCACTGTCTCCTCTTTCTAATGGGTTACTTTCTTCCCTAACATTGTGAGTAACATCTGTCACATATTCTTCATTTTAAGTTACTATCAAAGAATGGATCAAAATCTTGAACATTTTATCCGCTTGTATCAACCATATGTTCAGGGTTCAGTCCACTAATATCATCCATATATACCCTGTAAGCATCAATTGTTTACCCAAAATTACTATCAAATTATAGTTCATCTAATGTAGGACCCCCTATTTCATGTTCAACTTGAGGTTGAAGTGTGGTACCCCCCAAATCAGAATTTGTTATCATATCCTGTCCAACTTAAGGTTGAATCGTGGTACCCTTCACAGAATTTGTTTTCATACTCTAAACCACTTGAGGTTCGATTGTAGTATCCTTTTCTACCCAATCCAACATCAATAGACTTTTACCACAATTAGAAACATTTGTTTGTCCATTCCTAGGATCTGCCTCATTAATTTCTTCTATGAACACAGAGGATTTTTGTGGGGAAATGAAATAACTATGCAATGTTGTCCCCTCATGTTCAGTGTACACATGAATGGTCTTATACATTGCAACATATTTAACTATGTTCATCACTTCTTGATCATTGCCCAAAGGTAAAAGACAAAAATCCAAATCTGAATCAGGCTTTTTAAAATGATAGAATATTGGTTCTTGCCCAAGATACCCTAACTCTTCCAGCATATATATTAACTCAAAAGCTGAGAACTTGTCACTATCTACTTCATCAACAAAATCTATTATACCATTAATATATGTTCTACTAGGAAACTTGCTAAACTTTCCACCATGATTAATCCTCAATGAAAACAAGTTTTTAGAATTCTCTGTTCATCATTAAAAAAAAATTTAAAACTTGGTGTCAATCAAATATACGATAATAACAATATTTATTTGAAAACAAATGTTAAACTTCAAATAATTTAAAGGAATATTGTATGCTTCAGATTGATGGAAATGACGAGCACGAGAATGAATCTCCCACATGGTTACACCTGGATGATTGTAGCTCAGCTTCTTCAATTACGATTGCTCAACCTTGATGATTGCAACTGAGATTTGAACTCACGATAAGTATAAGGATTACTAAATCATATGGAATTTGATGAGAGGTGTAACACCTTACCCACTTTTTCCAAAATAAGAATTTTATAAAAACACCTTATTAAATTCCATGGGATACACTACCAATCCACAAGTCCAAAAGTTCACATAACAAACATGATTCTCATAATTTTTAATTAAACTTCATACTACACCTACATTTAATCTCCATGAGGTTCCATAACCAATACGATTCCCAAAATAAAGTTTGACCAACTCCTTTATGGAGTACTTACCAACAACAAAATACCTTCTTAACTTCATAGTCTCCAAATCACTCCTCTATATTATTTGATAATTCGGCCACCTTCTTTCCCTTATCTAATCCTGAGAAAATTTTAAATAAAACAATAAGCTACTAGAGCTTAGTGAGTTCCCAAAAATTGTTGAAAACTCTAAGTAAGCCAATTCATAAGGTAAATTAGCAACAATTTAAGCAATCACTTATTTACAACACACACAAGGATCACACCTCGACCTCCATTTAAGGAGACTCAGGCCACAAGGATCCATATTTCGACCTCACCTCGGTCCCCACTTAAGGGGACTCAGTCCAAATGGTCATAAGTTGGCCTCACCTCGACTCCCATTTAAGAGAACTCATTCCACATGGCCCACATCTCAAATTGTGATCACAATTGCTCATTTGTCGGACGACTCGGAATTCTCGCCACGAAGTCGAGAGAACCTGCCCCATTGTCCCTCCTCAATCCATAATCGAATCCACATTCACATAATCAAATTATTCTATCCATTCTCGTATGATAAACAATGCATATTGATGATGCACCTATCAATGAAGCAATTAAACAATATAAGCACATTGTCATTACATAAGTCGATGAAGAATTAAAGGGTACTCACAATAACAAAATCACAAACCAATTCCCGATCTCAAATGACACTAAGTAAAGTCCTTAGATCTCATTTATAATCCAACATATCCATTAGAACCTGTAACATAATGATATAGTGCTTCTATAAGTAATCCGCCACAAAATATCTGATGAAACCTCATCAAAACGATATTAAACCAAGGGTTTGATAAACCCACTTATAATCTCTCATATTCAATGAAATTCTTTCATAGAAAGATAAAGGACTGAAATACGAAGCCATGAAAAAAAAACGACACTAAAAACGGAATTAGAATGAGCTCAAACGAATCAAAACATTGCAGGTGTGTATCCAGCAGTGTTTGACTCGCCGAGTCACCAAAACGACTCGACGAGTTGACCCAAAAATGCATCATTTCACTTAACAGAAACGTTTGACTCACCGAGTCAACTGTAGGTCCATTTTAGTCCGAAAATCACCATTTTTACGCAAAAATTCAATCACATCTTTGACACACCTCATAAAAACGATTTATACACTTACAAACCTCAATTACAACCTATTTTTAACTATTCTTTCATTCAATTAACACCAAATAATATAAATCAAAGCTAGGGTTCATATGAACCCAAAAACCATTCCAAATCACAACATGCATACCTTTGCTTGGATTCTCCAAAAAACTCTGATTTGCCTTCACCAAAGGGTTAGAAATATCCTACAAACGTCATTTTTACCATTCCTTTAACTAATATTCATATGGGTTATGAACCCTAACCAAAATATCCACAAAACGCAAAACTTTCCTTGAATTGAAGCTTATCAACTATGGATTATCATCACAAACCACTATCTTAACCACATGCAACAAGAATTCAACTTCAATTTGAAGGATTTCTGGAATTTTAGTTGAAAGCAAAAAGGGTCGTGAGTTTTGGTGAAAGATGAAAATGGCAACCAACTATTGTAAACTCACAAATATACTAGTCTTCCATCACTTTCAACATTTGACAATTTCCACCCTTGCACTTTTCCTTTCTATTAAATAAAGTTTCTAAATTCATAATTTGGCCACAACTTACTTTTATCCACATAATAAATTTCATAGGTTAAGACAACGTACTATCTAATTTATTCACCAATAACATAAATCCACATAATAATCAAAATATATATAATTTCTTAAATTTCAAATATCAAAATAAATTTAGGAAACGGGGTGTTACAAATCTCCCCCTCTTAAACTAGATTCCGTCCTCGGAATCAACTTACATTACCTTAAACAACCTTGGATATTTCTCTTTCATTTCTCTCTCGGTTTCCCAAGTTTATGTGGAACCTTTAGAGTGCTTCTATCTCACTTAGACCATCTTCACATCTCGATTTTTTAACTTGATCATCTTTCATTCACTATTTTCTCGTTAATTTCGTTGGTTATTCTAACTTGTAAGCTTGTGCCCCAACTCTTTCTGTAATCTTGAACGATCCTTTAAGTCTCGACTCTTATTTACATCATCAAATGGTACAACATCATGAGTTACACATGCTTCGAGAGTTTCTAACTCTTAACTTCGTTTAACTTCACTTTATTCATTTCTTTTCTTATAATTATTACACAACAATCACTCTTGCACCTTTTAACTTTTATGTATTTCCATATTCATCACTTCCCTAAATATTAAACAACTGAAATTGAGATTTCATGGATAATTTCACTTCATCAATTTAAGCTATTTCATTACCACCACATGTGGAGTATATCTTCCTACATGTTTTTCCTTTATCTTCATCCTTTATCATTACTAAATACTTATTTTCAAATTTTCAACATACAAATTATATTTTGACTTTCAAATTTAACTACTTACCTTATCCAATCAACCCATCAATTAAAATAAGCATGCACAGACTTCTCCACATAATACACTAAATATAAAATGAAATAAATCTATAGATTTTGTAGTTTCAAACTTATTCATCTCTATTTTCGATAATCATTCCAGCCATAAGTCTACTTATAATACATGTGAATCATCGAACCCGTATTGTACACATCACACATTGGGAAATACCATAAACATATTACACATGAAAGGAACCACAATTTTCCATCAAATACTCACGCTAAATCCATATGCCATAATATTAAAATCCTTAAAACTCAACACCAACGATATACGTCCTACTACTTCCAATATAACTTACCATCATTAAGGTTATCATGCATATTATCTTTTGTTTATCGTTCTCATGATCACTACTTCGTGGTTGTCATTCATCGCAGTCCCTTCAAACTTTTGCACGTAACATCTACTAGCTTGGTCATAATCAAACTATATATCACTTTTTAATGTCAGAACATCACCAAAATTTATATTTCGAGATATTTCATGTACAAATCTTAGCATCATCCCATGATCCCCGACTTAGCAAATTCATATTTTTCCATTCCATACATTTAAAAATTGTTCGAATATACATTTAATGTCACTTGCAATTTATATAACAATTCTTCTTAGCCCACATCAGGTTTTATGTCATTTCATCTATTACTTTCTCTTTTAAAACATCTTCCATTCAGACTATATACCTTATAATTTGTTTTGGATTCCACTTCTTTTTTACCTGAAATTCATTGCACTATTGCTTCATTTCTTAATTATGAAAGTTTCTTGTTGTACTATGTATTTAACATCATTGGTCTCATGCCAATATAATAACCACATCATGTCAATTAAATTATACAACCTTAACCCTCTTCCAAGTCCACAAATTATTATTTAATCAGTTTAAGTCCACCAATTCATTCCAATAAAAAAAATTTATTTGCACAAATAACTCCATAATACATTCCCTTATAATCATATATCAAACATTACAATAAATTGTTAGAATTTCTATTTGGATGGACTTATATGTTTAAATTATTGGGCTTTATCTTTAATCGACTTATTGGACTATTAATTAATAAACTAATACTATTGGGCCTAAGGGTTTGATGGTAACCCTAATTTCCATTCTATATAGAGTGAGGGTCCCCAATACCCTAAAGCAACCCTAAGATCCCTAATCTCCATCTATCAGAAATCTGCTGTTCGGTCTAGAACATTAAGGCTTTAGGTGAGAAAGATCCTCACAACCCTAATCGGTCGTCATCAGGTTTCCGCATAAAGAAGACGATATAAATGGATTCAGGTATGAGTTGTTTTATGGTTTATCTTAATGATTTGACAATATGGTTGATCCGGTTTATTATTCAAATATATCTAACAAGTGGTATCAGAGCCTACCATATTTGTTGAATCGTTAGACAAAACTTATTTTAATTATATAATTTTTTTTATTTGCGGCTATGGTTTTTTTCAATTTATTTGCGCTGCTGAAAGAAACAAAAAAAAAGTGAAAGATATTTTTTGTGTTGGGTTTCGCACTGCAACAAATAAAATCAGTAAGTTGTTTTATTTTGTTTTCCTTTTGTGCCGCATGAAAGATCAAAGGAAAAAAAGGAATTGTGGGTTGTGTACTTCTGCATGTGTTTTGCGCTGCCCAAAAAAAAAAACTAGGTTTTGTTTTTTTTTTTTTTCATTTGCGGCTCATGCAACAAGCAAAATCAAACTAAGGAATTGTAATTAATTTGTTTCTGGGATCCACACTGTCACACACAAAAAAAAAAAATTTCCTTGTTTTTGCGCCGCCTCATAAAGCTAAATAACTCATGTTTGCTGTTTTGTTTCTCCCTTTTTGGTTTCCGCGGCTCAATTCAAAGGAAAAAAAAAGTTTTTGTGGTTGCAATTGATTTAAGTTACAGGCATGTTTGATCCATATAAATATGATATTTGATAATCATTTAAATATTTTAATTTGATTTAAAAGTCTTTTAGATAATCACATACTATTATAATAAAGTGTTTCTATTTTTTATGATATTTATCGACTTGTAAATTAATAGAAACTTTATAAAAGATAGGCTTTGTGATTATTAAATACTTTATGGACCGACATAAGGTAAAGAATTATGGATTCTGTTTTATCCTAATTAATCTGATAGTTTGGGGATAAATTATTTATTTGATAATTATCAAGATTCATTTAAAGTTTTTCTGATAATTACATTGTGGTCTTCTGACTTTTATAATAAGCATTCTTCTCACAGAAAATTTGCAAAAGTCATGTTTTGTAATTATTTATTGTATTAGTATTCAATACTAAAACATATTTGAAGGAAATTTGGTTCCTTTTCACTTTACGACTGCAAATTTTTTGTCGGTTAATTTTATTAAAGACATTGTGGATCATATTAAGGTATGGATCATGTTCAATCCATATAGATTTGATAGTTTGAGGAAGAAAAAATTTGTTCCATAGTCATTTGGTTGATTTAAAATTTTTCTTGATAATTACACTTTGGTCCTATGACTATTTATAATAAAGTTTTTTTTTACAGAAAATTTATAAAAGTCATGTTTGGTAATTATTTATCGTGCTAGTCTTATTGCTAAATAATATCTTCAGGAAATTATTTTGAATTTTAAATATTTGGTAAACGGGTTTCAAACCAAAATTTTTATAGATAACGATTTTTGTCGTTAACTAAGGCTAATCAAGTTACGATATAACTTCTAAACTTTTGTGAGTTTAAATTCGGTTGTTCTCGTAATAAAGATTTGATATTTACATAAATTTAGGCATTGACAATATATATTTCGTAATGTTGCAATATATCTAATAGATTTTATTAAAGGGTGGATAACCATATATATTGTAGGATTTTGAATAATTTCCTACCAATCTAGAATTCTAATTGATTGAGCAAATTCATGTTGTTGAAATATTGTGGTATTGCCTGTGTGAATGTAAATATTTATATCTTGGTGAAACCCTTCAGGATTAATCTAGTATTTTGAGTCAATTAATTGATGTAAAACGTTGCCAAAGTAACCTCTTTTATATTAATTAATTGTACTGATAATGCATAGATGTTTGTATGAAATTATTTATGTGGATTATGATTCACCCAAAGGTTGACATAGTTTGACCAAATAATATATACATGTGATGATGAACACGTGACCACTATAAAGTTATTTATCCATGTAGGCAATAGTCGGCCCAAAGGAAGACTATCGTTTGACCGAATTAGATGTCAGTGTTTGATCATTATACTAAGAGTATCATTTATAATTGAGGTATCGTTTTATGACGGTAAATTGTATGATTTTTGTTGAACTCTTGATTGGTCTAGTATTTTTCATTCGATTAATTGATATTAAATGTTGCAAAAGTAACATCTTTTACATAATTAGTTGATTTCTAAATACATAGATCACTGTACATAATGATTTATGCGAATTATGATTGGCCCACAGGTTGGCAAAATTTAGCCAAATAATGATGTGCATGCAATGTTGAATACATGACAATTATAAAGTTATGTTCATGTGAATAAATAGTCAGCCCAAAGGAAGACTGTTGTTTTAACCGAATTTATTGTCAGTATTTCACCATTGGACCGAGAGTACCACTTACAGTTAATTTCTCTGTCCAAAGACTAGATATTAATGATGTTATAGGTATCTCATTAAAATTTTGATTTAAAACTCTTTTATGAGTTGATTGTTGAGTATATTTGTTTTATTTTGTTTAGTCTGGTTTCTTTTGATTCTTTCGCCAATAAAAATAAGTTAACATCGTAAAAAAGTAATTTTTTTAAAGATAATATTGTAAAATTCTTGATTTACTTCTTTTGGTATGAAGTCAGATCATATGAAGGTAAATATCTATTGATAGTTTTGTTTTGAAGTTAAATTAGTTTTTGTACCTAAACATACTTTTTGGTAGATTTCAGTTATGCTACTTTATGATCATATAAAGTTTTTTTTTTCAATCGCCAATTGATGTTGAAAGATTCATCTATGTGGGCGATGATAATGAATTTCAGTATAAAGATATAGGAGATTAAAGTTGAATTTCAATTAAATTTGTTTGAGACATTTATTTGATCATCTTTTAGATGAAACCTAAAGTCTATCACTATGGACAATTTTTTTATTGTTCATTTAGAAATAATAAAATTAGTCTCAATCAAAAATTAATATTTATTGGTTCATGTCTTTGAAATAAATCAATTTATGTTTGATATATGCAAATTCCTATATTATAAGCACGACAAATACACTTGATAGGTACAAAACTAAAATCATGTAAGGATTTCATACTATTTATTTCACAAGCATTTTGGACCCATCTCTAAACAAAGAACTCAAGAGCTTGTGTTAACTGGAATTTTTTTTGATCACTTAGACTTTCAAGTCTGTGTTATTTGTATAAAGGAAAACAAAATATCAATAGAAATTTATTTGTCAATAGAGATAAAGATGTCTTAAAATTGATAAATAATGATATTTATGGTTCATTCCCTACGGTTTAATGGAATGACAAATATATATTTTATCATGTTCATTGAAGACTACTCTATTATTTTACCTTTATCCAGTTTACAAGAAATCTCAATTATTGGACGTTTATTCAAAATCTTTTAAAGTTGATGTTGCATTTCAGCTTGAAAAGAATATAAAGTCGTCAAATCTGATCGTGATGGATGATAATACGACCGATAAGATGGATCAAGAGAATAACGGACATGATATTTTATTTCTTTTTCCTTAAAGATTATAGAATAGTTCTGCAATACATAACTCTAGGCAAACCTAGCATGAATGATATTGTAGAACAAAGGCATAAGACTCTTAAGGGTATGGTAAGAAGTATGATTCGTCATTCATCTTTACTAGTCTTTTTAAGGAGAATTCTTTAAGATCACAATACAAATTTCTTTATAAGGTACCCAACAAAGTAGTTATCGAATTCTCATACAAACTTTGAGGACAATAGGTCTATCATTAGACATTTGTGCGTATGTGGTAGTCCAAATTAAGTTAGGCCATCACAAGCCAAATAAGTTGGACTCAAGAGAGGTATGCTACTATTTTGTTGGTGTCTTGGCGAAAAGTTTTGTTACCCCACATCAATAACTTTTTTTTTTACGAAAAAGAAAAAGGGAATGCTAGATTTCTTGAGAATATTGAGGTTGTGGGGAGAAACAATTAAGAAAGTTGTCTTTGAAGTATAATTGGATTTTGTTTGAGATTCTATTAATCTCATTCTTCTAAAAATCATTCCAGATTCAGATATTAATGTTCAGGCTTCAAATCCTGTCATTGGACCGGAACTAGACAACACCACAATACAAACTCAATAGTCTCATGATGTGTCATTAAAAGAAATTCATTAGAGAGTAAAGGAGTGCAATTCCAGAAGATCATTTGTTGTATCTCCAATATTTAATACAATGGCTTCACAGAAAATGATCTAATCAGATTTTGCAAAGTCATGTAAAGTTTTAACTCTCGTAATGGATTGATGCCATTAAAGATAAGACTAAAGTCTATGAAACACAATGACATTTGAAATCTTGTCAAATTACCTGAAGTACGGAAACAATTGGTTACTTATATATGGATACTTAAAACTAAGAAGGTTTTGTTAGGCACAAAAAGGCCTCAGTCAAACCTGTTCTGCATCTGAGGGGGAGATTTTATAATCAAACCTGTTGATGCATTTGAAGGTTGAATTTAAGGCCTGTTATATGCCTTATTGAAACCTGAAAATGATTTGCAATATCAGTCTAAAGCTGTTCTATATGTTGCATGTGTTGCAACTAAGACAGTTCGTCCAAGCTGTTCAGTCTGCTGAACAGGCTGGACATAAACTGTCTACGCTGCTCTACACTGTTGAGCAGCTTGGGCATTTTTAAAGTGTTTTCTGTCTTGTGGAACAGGCTAAACACTTTATGGAATTGTTTTCCAAGTCATCATGTATTGTTTTTGACTACAGATCAGCTTTAACAAAGGTCGAAGAAAGTGGAAAACAGAACTGCTCAGCCTCCCGACGCTGTTCCTGTAACATGAAGACAAAAGGATCATTTGAAAAGGTGACAGAACCTTTTTCTTATATCAAAATAGGCCTTTACAGGGAAGAAAGACGCAAAGTTGACATTCCTAAATTAGTTAAAGGCAATGCAACAGTAGACAAAGTAAAAAGACAAAAGTTCTGCACATATGAAGACAAGTCTGCTTTTCAGAAAAGTGCAGAAAAGGTTATGGTGTCTTTTCAACAAGACTTTTCCTTTTCATTCTGTCCAATGAAGATGTTTCTCTGAGATCCTCTAACTGAGTATAAAAGGAAGCTTCTAAGGTCAGAAAGAAGGTGAAGAAAGCTAAGTGCTTAAACCAAGAGTGAACGTGCAAGTGTGATCTTCATACATGCAAGTCTTCTGTAAAACAGCATCTGTGTGATTAAGCTGTTTTACTTAAGCTGTTCCTTAAGTCTTGTAAACACAGTGAGTGCTTCTTAGTGAGTGTATTCATTGTATACTAGTTCGAGTCTGTCTTAGACTAGTAAGCATACTGTTGTATCTGTCATCTCAGCTTGAACTCTTCCGCATTCAAGCTTGTTTGTAATTAACAAATTGTTGATGATACATACAAACATTGAGAAAAGAGTGTGTAGTTTTTAAATTGCTGTATTCACCCCCCCTCTACATCTTATAACTATATACTTTGGAAACCTCTCGGGACCTACATGTACATTAACATTCAATGTGTTTTTGATATATTTGATCATGTAATCTATGTAGAATATATGATACTTGACATTCTACGTAAATTGAATAACATTCTACATAGATTGCATGTCATTCTACGTAGATTGAATGCCATTCTACGTAGATTGAATGTCATTCTACGTAGATTGTACATAGAATATGTTCGTCGATACTCTACGTAGATTGCATGCCATTCTACGTAGATTGCATGTCATTCTACGTAGATTGAATGTCATTCTACGTAGATTGCGTGACATTCTATGTAGAGTATCGACGAACATATTCTATGTACAATCTATGTACATTGGACATATTAATTTGGGAGAATTTCATATATATCCTTGTAAACTTTCAATATTACGCATATATCCTTGCAAAACTCCTTATTACATATATATCCTTCTAAATTTTTTAAATCTCACTTATATATCCAAATGACTAGTTTAAGTTAATTTTATCATTTAAAAAAATTATGAATACCTAAACTAACATCTTAAATCCCAACAAAAAATAAATTAGAAAAATTAAAGAAATAACATTTTCTAATTTAATTCAACAAAAACTTAATTAAAAAAATAATATTTAATATTTTTTAAATGATGTAATTAAATTTAAAATAGTCATTTGGATATATATGTAAGATTTAAAGGTTTAGAAGGACATATATGTAATAAGGAAGTTTGTAAGGATATATGCGTAATATTGAAAGTTTGCAAGGATATATTTGAAATTCTCCCTATTAATTTTCCATATTTTATAATTAAATTTATTTGTAAGATAATATATTTATAATGAATGTAGTAGTTATTAGATGTTTTACATGATAATCTATGTTGATTACATGACAATCTACGTAGATTACATCATAATCTACATAGAATATAATACAATACTACTTGTAAAAAATCACACATAATCTATGTAAAATGTTATGTTTCTTATATATTTAATATAGTTTTATGTTTCTTATACATTTCTATATCTTTTTATGTAGATTAACATCACTATTCAATGTGTTTTTGGTATATTTTATCATGTAATAATCTACGTAGAATATATGATAATTGACATTCTACACGACATTCTACGTAGATTGCATGTCATTCTACGTAGATTGCATGCCATTCTACGTATATTGCATACCATTCTACGTAGATTGCATGTTATTCTACGTAGATTGCATGCCATTCTACGTAGATTGAATGTCATTCTACGTAGATTGAATGTCATTCTACGTAGAATGCATGACATTCTACATAGATTGTACATATATATGTTCGTCGATACTCTACATAGAATATGACAGATTCATTTTTCATGTTTTATAATGAAATTATTTGTAAGATATTAAATTTATAATGATTGTATTAGTTATTGGATGTTTTACATGATAATCTACGTAGATTACATGATAATCTACGTAGATTAAATGATAATCTAAATAGAATATAATACAAGACTACTTGTAAAAAATCACACATAATTTATGTAGAATGTTATGTTTCTTATATATTTCATATATTTTTATGTTTTTTTATACATTTCTATATTTTTTTATGTAGACTAACATTATTATTCAATGTCTTTTTTGTATATTTTATATCAGTTGCATACCAAGTGTTTGATAAAATGTCTAAATGAAATCTTTTTTTTGTTTCAATGTGTTTTTGATATATTTTATCAGGTAATCTACGTAGAATATATGATATTTGACATTATACACGACATTCTACGTAGATTGCATGTCATTCTACATAGAATGCATGACTAACTACCTAGATTGTACATAGAATATGTTCGTTAAGATATTCTAGACAGAATAAAAATATTCTATATAAACACATAATATTTCCATATAAAATACGTTATTTTTTTAGCAATTAAATAATTTTCTATATAGAAAAAATAATTTTTTTATAAAAAACGTTTTTTTACTTTAAAAATCAATTATAATGAAAGAAAAATAAAATGAAAATGAAAAAAAGTAAGAGAGAGAAAGAGAAAAAGAAGATTTTTTTCTTCCAAAAATACCCCTTTCACACATTTTCAAGATTCTCCACTATCAAAGTTCAAAATAATTACAAACTTGCCATCCAATATATCAACCATTGATTATCATTAATCCAATGACCATAAAAGGTTCTTAGATTCCCACATTTTATATGGTTCTTAGAAGAACCCTCCCCTATATATATATATATATATATATATATATATATATATATATATATATATATATATATATATATATATATATATATATATATATATATATATATA
>JAANYP010001781.1:81655-134305 GCA_020465985.1 Centrapalus pauciflorus
GTGATGCATCACGCGGGAAATTTGATGCATCACACGAGATTTTGATGCATCACGCGTGGAATTTGATGCATTTGTGGTGGTGTAGAGCGGTTTTCAGTTTTTCACAAGTTTTCAGGTGCATGGTGGTTTTCCATTGAACCTTCCTCTATATATATATGATTATAATATAATATTATATATATATATATATATATATATATATATATATATATATATATATTATATATATATATATCTATATATATATATATATATATATATATATATATATATAGGGGTTCAATGGAAAACCACCATGCACCTGAAAACTTGTGAAAACCGCACTGCACCACCACAAATGCATCAAATTCCCCGCGTGATGCATCAAAATCGCGTGATGCATCAAATTTCCCCAGTGATGCATCAAAATTATGCGTGATGCATCACCTTATTTATGATCATATCATTGCATTTTTTATGAAATGCACCAAATCGGACGGTATGCGTAGGTTTCCATAGTTTTCAGGTACATAGTGGTTTTTCATTGAACCCACCCCTATATATATATATATATATATATATATATAGACACACACCTTCGGAGAAACCGCCATTTCAATTTTTTTTGTTAAAAAGCAAAAGTTTGAATGAAATAAAGAACAATCATTGTACTTATAATAGAAGAATATTCAATCCTTCGAGGGCACGCATATATATAATCATTTAAAACTGATTATAAAAACAAATTTTTATATATTTTAATAACAACTTATAGCATGTTATTCGTTACTAATTGGTGAAAAAACAAATAAGGGGTACTTTATTTCTGTTCTATATGTATATGTCGACTCTTTTTAAAAGTCGATAAAAGTTATAAACGGTAACTTTATTTCATACATTTTTAGTAATTCAACTTTTTATTATTTTCATTTGGTAATTAAATTTTGAAATGACTATACATCCATCGATTATTCATGATTTATAGTTTGTTAAACAACTTTTGAAATTAAAGTTTTTTGAAACAAAAAAAATTATAAAAAAATTAAAATGTTTATTTAAATTTAAAAGTTTTAGAAACTTTTATTTTGAAATCTATATTATATAAAATAAGAAAACCACTTGAAATTTATGAACCATTGGATGAAAAAAAATCAATGGTCCAGATTAATGACAACTCATAATTATTTATGAAATGTCTCTTATACCCTTAATTAAAATCAATAATTATACCTATGCCATTTTTTTAATTCATTTTCCAAATCTACTACCTTAACTTAGTTACATTAAATTTTGATTTTAATTTTTTTCAATAATGAATTAATATTAAATTAATATTTACCTAAAATAAATATGTGTCATTATTATACTTAATGATCATAGTTAAAGTCAAATGTAAAAATTTGGATTTAAATGTAGAAGTGTAGTAAATGAAGTTAAAATTTTTTGTTAATTATTTTGCTAACAAGATTTAAAATTTAATTGATAAAACTTCAATTGTGAATATGATAAATTTTGATTGTTGATTTTCAGATATTTCATTTTTATATTTTAAAAGTATATACACATTCACATAATTGAGGTTTTT
This sequence comes from Centrapalus pauciflorus, assembly GCA_020465985.1. Taxonomy (NCBI): domain Eukaryota; kingdom Viridiplantae; phylum Streptophyta; class Magnoliopsida; order Asterales; family Asteraceae; genus Centrapalus; species Centrapalus pauciflorus. The sequence goes on from JAANYP010001781.1 coordinate 83,220, forward strand.
TGTTTCTTATATTGATATTTCATATTTGAAGTTAATAAAAATTAAAAGAAACATTTTTTGCAAAATCATATTATCTGTTTTTAATACAATATAATAATATTTTTTTATTTAATATCAAAGAACTAAGTATTTTTTTATCTTTAATTTAACTAGCTTTCAATTTTTTTAATTATAATTATATATAAATTTATAATAATTTATTAAAATATAAAAAAATATGTATTTTCTAAATCAACCCACCTATATATTATAATAAAACAAAAAAAATTCATGCCATATGCCACTTCTACAATACAAGAAAATTTTATTTTTTCACCTCTTTTTCCAAATTTAACACCTTAACTTAATTGTATTAAATTTTGACTTTATTTTTTTTCATTAATTAATTAGTAATAAATTAGATTTTGTAACATTTAAAATTAATATTTATCTAAAATAAATATCTATCATTATTATCCATAATAATCATTATTAAATCCAAATGTAAAATTTTGAATTAGTTGTGGAAATTATTATTATTATGTATAATAAAGGAAAACATCAAATGTTACGTGTCACCTCTACGTTCACCAAAAAGATAAATACAATTTAATATTTTAAAAAAAGATAAATATACTCTATTTTTTAATCTGTAAATAATAAAAAATAAACACAATTATTATTTTTGTATGTTTTTATTTTTACTCATATACATTTAATATAAATAAATTTAATTAAAAATATCCATGTAATACGTGGGTTATAAACTAGTTGTTTGTTAAAGAACGTTTAACCCTTTAAATTTAGAATGATAAAAATCTCTTGTATTATTTTAGAAGGGAATGGTTTAATATGTTGATAACTTTACGTCACTTAAAAATTGATATATCATATAATTAACTGACTAATTATTATATTCATGAAATATAAAAAGTAGATTGTTATTTAAAAATTGGTATATCATATAATAAACCGACTAGTGTTATTTTTTAGTTATGTTCGGAGACACGACTAATTTAATAAGTTCATGTTTATTTTGTGGATATTTGTGTAAAAAACCTTTAAGTTAGACCAACTTTGTTTTATTAAAACTTCTAATCATTTTTCATTGTACAAAAAACCTTCAACTTACTAAAATTTTGCAAAGTGAGGTTTTTTTTAAACATAATAACTTGTAACATGATGAATCTGTTGCAATATGTTGACTAACATTTCGTCTTTGACGAACCTTTTTTCTATCGAACTCACTTCTCTATGTGTCATGATTCAAATTCAACCATCAGGGCTTGCCCTGGTGGCCACCATCAAAGGTGGGGAGGCTTGCCTCTAGGAGAGGTCATGAGTTCATCCCTGACATTGGTGATTTTAATCTAACTTTGGGTGTAATACTAACAACTAACTAGCCTTTCAAAAAAAAAAAAATGATTCAAATTCACATTTTTTTCTTTGTTCAATTCTGTGTTTAGTCTGTTGAAATTTTCATTTTAGATGAAATTCTTGTGATCACTGATGACTTGATGACGGTGGTGTGTGACTTTCAAATTTCAATCGGCGACAACCGGTAATATCTCAATTCCATGAAATTTTTCAGGTTCACGGTTTTTTGTACAATGAAAAATGGTTGTGGGTTTAATCACAAAAACGATTCAACTTGATGGTTTTTTACATAAATATCCCTTTATTTTTCTTTTAGTTTTGGATCTTTGTTTAACTATGCTTTATATAGATTTTAAATTGTTCATATAAATTGTTCGTTTAGAGTAATTTTAAGTTTTATTTAAACGGTGGTTTATTAAGCATAAGAGACAAACGTACAAATTCAAATAAATATGTTAAAAGTGTTTTTATCTCATTTAGACTGTTTATTCAGCAAAACAAACTGACAATTTTTATTCATATAGTTATTTACATATACTCTAACATCCTCGGAATTAAATTATTGTAATTGTGATTAATTAGTTTAAATTTTGAATTTAATATAATCAAGTTGGGTTATGAATGAATATTTATGTATTTGGAAATTTAAAAGTTGGTTGCGTTGTTAAGAAATTAAGAAATTCTAGAATTTCAATTTATTAAGTAAGTATAATTAATTATAAGTGTTAGTGTTGATAAAATAAAGATGAAAATCTTTATTTAAAGAAATCAGATAAGTGGATGAGCTATATGTGTCAATAGTCGGAAGTAGTGAAATAATTGATTCATCTGTTTGGCAGAACAGGGAATTTAGCAAAGAAATGTAACAGAGAATCATTTCTCTTGTTTGTTACAACAGAGAATTCAGCAAAGAGTTCTATAATAAATTTTATTATTCTCAATCATAATTTTTTCATAACAATTCATTATTAAAACCCAAAAATACTAATAATTAAACATTTCATATAAAAAAAAAATTTTACCAACATAATTTAACCCAATCTTCTCTTCCCGTGTTAACCCAATAAATGATGTAAATGCATGTCTACAATTTACTTTCTACATAACGTTCGTTCTCTTAACGATGTTCTTGTCATCTACATATACAAGAAAAAAAAAGTTAACAAAAAGTTCATACCAAGGTCTATATAAATCAAACAAAAAGATCATACCAAGGTCATGAAATGTAAATCTTGATGCTAAAACATAGCATGCTTCAATGCCTCTGCAAATATCTAACTGTAGAATGAAAATCAAAGATACAGATGGAATCGAACAACCATCCTCCCATACGGCCGCTCTTACCAATCAAGCTAACGGATCTATATGCATATCATCAACAATAACAAAAACTCCTACATCTGGAATTGTAAGACAAGGGACTTGGTTTAATATCAAAAATTCTTTCTTTTTCTCAAATTGAAGAGACAAGTAAACTCCAACCACACAAAACACCAAACCTAAGAATAAACTCATAAATCAAAACGATAACAAGCCTACTAACCCAAATAAGCATGAAAAAAGCATCATAACATCGAAGAAAGCAACATACAAGAATCCCTGAAAATACAAGTCCAGGCATAAAGCCAACAACAACGGGAACGAATGCAGTGGCAAGTGACCACGCCAGGACACAAAACTAAAGAATTATCGTGCATGAAGTCACACACGACATGTAAAACGACTAACACTAATAATTCTTAACATAATTTATCCATAAAAACTCCTAATTCAGGCATCTTATCACATCATAACCATAGCAAACCAGTGTTATACATCTAATGTGCTTAAACCAATGAACTATGAATAACTACTTCAAAATACTAACCTCCCACCAAAGATTTTCAAAAGCCAACCACCGGGCAATTGACTCATTGCATAACCCCAAAAGAATGATGATTGCACTAGGCATGCTACCGATGAGCTCCATCCAAACTGATGTGACATTGGGATAATGACAATACTCAAGATGTCTTTTAGCTGCTGTTGATCATGAGGTACACATACAAATGCATCTAACATAGTTGCACAATTGATCATACATAACATAGCTTCACAATTAGATCAATAACTGCACGAATATAATGTGGATACAACAAAAAAGAAGGATGCAAAGATAACAAGATTTATATAAGATTTAACATTATGACATTTCAAACTTTCATGACTATATGAGTAGCAAATCTGAAATTAACATTAAACAAGAACTAAATCTTTGAGTTTTATGTGACTGATCTGAAATAGGGAGAATGAGAAATGAAGAAAAACAAACCTACAACTTCGATCGGGAACCACTGATGACAAGAAACACAAACTTTTCCATTCGGTGTGTGTGTCGCCATCGGTGAGGGAAACAAACTTTTTCTTCTCCGCCACCGCTGCTGATAGGGGGGGGGGAGAGAGAGAGAGAGAGAGAGAGAGAGAGAGAGACAACCGCTAGGGTCCACCGTCGCCGCTGCTGGAGAGAAGTAAGATAGAGAGAGAGGAGCGTCACTAGGGTGTCGTAGGAGTGAGCATGGGGCGGTTCGGTTCGGTTTTTGGCCGAAACCGAACCCAAACCGAAAATTCCGGTTTTTGAAATGGAGAAACCGTTCGGTTTTTCCCGGTTGCGGGTTTTCGGTTTTCCGGTTTGGATTACCGGTTTTCGGTTTACACCCGTGGGTTTTTTGGTTTTTGGTTTTTCGAAAACGGTTTGGTTTTTGGGTTCAAACCCGAAAAATCTTAGTCACTTTTTAACTAAAATTGAATTTTTCTTTACTAAAGTTAAGCACTATTTGATAAATCACTAAAAAATAATTGTTTATGTTTGAATTTTTAATCGACTTATGTGTTAGTTTGATACTTCGAATTAATAAAATTGGATATTAAATATTAATTTAGTTGTTTTATACTCTAATTTATTAAATTTACTAACTTAGGCTTTGAATTAATTTAAGTAATTTCATCATGTAAAATATAATAATAATGTTTATACCAATTAATTAGCATTATCTACTTCACATATAATTATAATAAGCATAACTATTAATAATGTCAATTAATTAGCATTTTAACATCATAAATATCAATTATATATATAATTGAAAAATGTTTCCTTTAATATAGGAGTAGAACGTAACATTAAATATGAGTGAAAGTAGAAATAACTCAATAAATATATATAAAATATTTACAAAAATTAAATTAATTTTAAAACCGGTTCGGTTTTGAGAGGGAATCCGAAACCAAACCATTTACTCCGGTTTTTTCGGTTTCGGTTTTTTTGGTTTTTCGGTTTCCCGGTTTTCCGGTTTTTTCGGTTTGGTTTTTCCGGGTTTTTCGGTTTTTTGGTTTTCCGGTTCGGTTTTTGCTCACCCCTAGGGTGTCGTCGTCGCCGTCGTTCTGCCACTGTCGCTAGGGTTACGTCGTGCCGTCGCCACGTTTCTGTCGCCGCCGCCCCAAGAGCTAGAGAGAAAGAGATAGGAGCGTCGCTTAGGGTTTTGTCGTCGTCGCCGTTCTGCCGTCGCCACCACTGTTATGTCCTCGTCGGTATGGAGGTCACCGCGGTGAACGGTTTCAGGCAGTGAGGGTTGCGAGGGTTTCTTGTTGAGAGAGAGATGTGAAGACCTCCCCTTACGGGGCAGTCCTCAGAGTCTAGGTCCCAATTCATGCAACACAATATCAATCATACTAAGATAGGGTAATTAAATTGCGGAAAAATAAAATTACATGTACATTACAAATTAGGATTTAAGTTTACATATTTCAAAATAAAGTTATAAAAGGGTAACATCTAATCTAGTAATAACATCATATATCACATCAAGTCTACCCAGAACCACCACATTTGCTGTCTTCCAATAAGTACCAGAAAGTTTGTTGAGTAGTGGTCAAAGAAAGCTTCAAAACTTGGATCTTGAATGACCTAAGTACTAGGTCCTGCAGGTGATTTTCTTTGGCTTTTCCTGTAAAATATTAATGCAACATCTGTAAGCAATGCTTAGTGAGTTTATAGATTTTCAATATCAACATGCGTGTCAAGCGGAGTCATTAGTCTTAGCGTGATATGTCTTGGCTGCCGCTACAGCCCTCATGATTGAGATATAGTATCATAAGATCGGATGATGTTCAAGCCACACTCACGCTTAAATCGTGGGGATCAGCCACATACTGGGCTAGCTACCAGTAAGTCAATATGGCGGAACATCGGAGGTCATTACCAATTCATAAGAACTGGTGAAATAGCCGGGTCTAGAACAATAGACCATAATGGCTAGTCAAGCTGAATCAATCTATCAAATGTCTGATCAATGATGGAAGCATATGTCTTAGAAGTCATGATAGCAATGAATCATAAAGCAAAATCTGAAGCAATATTAAATGCAATATGAAAAGATAATCAAATAGCTATCATGATCCACTGGGCAACACCCAACCATGGTGTGCACAGGTCTCAATCCAGCTGATAAATGAATGTCAATAAATCTAACAACAGCAATATATCTCAACTGGATTTTATGCATGTTCAATCTGAATATCTATAACTCACAGATCTGATCTTTGTCAAACAGATATAAAATCTGCCACCTGAGTTATCTCAGGATTTTATCTTTGTCAATTCTGTAATCTGTCAATCAATTCTCTGACCCGCTTTTAAGTCTTTAAATCTTTGTTCAGATATTAACTGAACCTGTCCAGAATTATATCATGAAGTTTTCATCATCTTTTGGTCATAAATTCTTGTATTTTATCTGAGTCTGATATCTGATAACTTGTCTTATCAATGCTATTATCTATTATAAGTTCATATGCTTTTAAATTTTGATGCAATTCTATATATTTCAAAATACATGAATTTCTATTTATTTGACAATTATATATATATATATATATATATATATATATATATATATATATATATATATATATATATATATATATATATATATATATATATAAATATATATATTAATTGCCTTGAAGCATAGGCAATAACCTTTCCTCTTTGCATGAGAACACATCCTAAGCCAGTACCAGATGCGTCGCTGTAAACAACGAAATCGTCATTTCCTTCTGGCAAGGCTAGGATCGGCGCTTGGATAAGTTTCTGTTTCAGAATGTCAAATGCCTCTTGCTGTTTATCGGTCCAAACGAAAGGAGTATTCTTTCGTGTTAGCATCGTGAGAGGTACAACAATCTTCGAGAAGTCCTTTATGAATCGCCGGTAGTAACCAGCCAATCCGAGGAAACTTCTTATCTCTGAGGCATTACGAGGCGTTTGCCATTTCTGAATGGCCTCAACTTTTGAAGGATCAACGGAAATCCCTTCGCCAGAAACAACATGGCCAAGGAATTGAATCTATAAAAGTAACCAAGTAGAATTTCAAGTTTTGTTCAATCAAGGAACGCTTAAGGAATAACTCAAGACAATGTAAAGTTATACCTGTCTGAGCCAGAATTCGCATTTAGAAAACTTTGCGTAGAGTCTTTCTTTTCTTAGTAACTCTAGCAATTGCCGCAGATGAATAGAATGATCAGCCTCCGTTTCGGAGTAAATCAGAATATCGTCTATGAATACGATAACTGATTTATCCAACATTGGTCGGCACACGCGATTCATGAGGTCCATGAACGCCGCTGGTGCATTTGTTAAGCCGAACGGCATCACGAGAAATTCGTAATGACCGTATCTTGTACGGAAGGCTGTTTTTGGAACATCCTCATCTCTAACTTTCAACTGATGATACCCAGAACGAAGATCGATTTTCGAGAAGTAGCTGGCTCCTTGTAGCTGATCAAACAGATCATCGATCCTGGATAGAGGATATTTATTCTTTATGGTAACCTTATTCAACTCACGGTAGTCGATGCACATACGGAAGGTTCCGTCTTTCTTTTTAACAAATAGAACAGGTGCACCCCACGGAGAAGAACTTGGTCGGATAAACCCTTTCTCTAACAGCTCTTGCAGTTGTTTTGACATTTCCTGCATTTCTGCAGGTGCAAGTCTGTATGGAGCTTTTGCGATAGGAGCCGCACCAGGAACCAAGTCAATACTGAACTCGACTTGACGTTCCGGTGGCACTCTAGAAATGTCATCAGGAAAAACATCTGGGAACTCACAGACAATAGGAATATCGGACAGAGATCTCTTTTCAGAGCTGGACTCAGATAGAGCATAACAAAGATAGGAGTCGTGACCTCTAGACAAGTATTTATGAGCTTTTTCTATAGATATGAAGCAATGAGCACCTTTTCTTTTCTCTCCTTTAATCTCCAACACCCGTCCGTCTGAAGACTTGATTCTGATGATTCGCCGGTTGCAGATAATTGTAGCCTCGTTGTTCATTAACAAATCCATGCCGATGATGACGTCAAATTCTTTTAACGGAATCGGGATAAGGTCGAGGTTGAACACGATGTTGTCAACAAGTAGTGTGCAATTACGGTAAACAGAATCAGCCATAACGAAATTGTTACTAGCTGTCTCAATGTCTAATATCACAGAAAGCTTTGATGGAGACTTATGTAATCTTTGTGCAAAAGATGTTGATATGAAAGAACGACTCGCGCCGGAATCAAATAGTACTCGGGCATGAATAGAGTTAAGCAGAAACATACCGGTAACTACGTTAGGTGTTTCTTTTGCTTCCTCTGCTGTTATTTGAAAAGCTCGAGTCTTTGCAGTCGGCGTTGCAGCAGAACTCTTAACTGTAGACCCTCCAGCTGATGACTGAGACTGATAACGCGACCCGCTACGACACTGATACATAAAGTGTCCCCTTTTTCCACATTTTGCACATCCACGTCCCTGCTGTGGACATTCTTCACTACTATGACCGATCATGTTGCACGCAAAGCAAGTAACATCATCTGGATTGCACAGTCCCATGTGTGATCTTCTGCATCGCTTGCAGAATCGCGGTTCGTTCGTGAGGGAGTAAACTTGTGCTTTCTGCTGGGAACTATGCTGATGGGATTGCTGAGATTGAGACTTATTTGGCTTAAAGAATCTACCAAATCGCTGTTTCTTCGGAGGAGACGGATTCGTCGGGTTAGTTGTTGGGGCGTAAAGTTGATCAACGTACTCTAGATATCCTCTCTCAATCTGTCTGGCTGCTTCTACCATTTCTAGATAATTCTTATATTTGATAGCGCTCATCGGATGTCGATATTTAGGGTTAAGTCCTACGCGAAATCTATTCATTTTTCTTTCTTCGGTAGCTACTTGGTATGAGGAGTAACCGCATAGTCGTGAAAACTCATGTTCGTATTCGTCAATTGTCTTCGTCCCCTGAGTCAGCTGCATCAGTTGTACTTCCATTTTATCTTGTTGGTCGATCGGGCAGTACTTCGCATTGAACATATCAAGAAACTGGTTCCACTCTAGAGTCTGAATTATTTCTTCACCATAGATACTCCTCTGAGTTTTCCACCATGCACGAGCAGCTCCGACAAATAACGCGGACGCATAACTCACTTTCTTCGAATCTAAGCAATCAGAAATCCTGAAGATTTCTTCAGTGTGACTAATCCAATCCATCGCCTGAATCGGATTAACTGTTCCTTCAAAATTCAAAGCACCGCTAGCTTTGAAATCTTTAAACTTGCAGCCTTTTGGCTGAGCAATTTGGGTTTCGGGATTTGAATTATCAGAATCAGATTCATTAGTCTGAACTTGCTTCTCTTTTCTTTTATTCTTTTTATCTTCACGTCTTTTAGCTTCGGCCTCATCTCTGGCCTGAAACTGTTCTTGCATTATTTTGTTCTGTTGTTCTGAGTGTTGGGCTAGAAGTTGTTGCATCATTTCAAACATCTGTTGTGGGTTCATGTTGCTGGGAATATCACCTGATCCTGACATCTTCTACTGAAAATTAAAAGCATGTAACTATCAGTTTATAGACTTAGATCTATGTACCCTTTTTCCCATCCTAATAGTCTTTACATCCTATCTCAGTTCAAACCACCTAAATGATTGATACATATGTATTGCTTCAGTTTGAGACCAAGTATACTTACGTAATACTTGATTCACTCAAACTAGTGCTCTGATACCATCCTGTGAAGACATCCCCTTACGGGGCAGTCCTCAGAGTCTAGGTCCCAATTCATGCAACACAATATCAATCATACTAAGATAGGGTAATTAAATTGCGGAAAAATAAAATTACATGTACATTACAAATTAGGATTTAAGTTTACATATTTCAAAATAAAGTTATAAAAGGGTAACATCTAATCTAGTAATAACATCATATATCACATCAAGTCTACCCAGAACCACCACATTTGCTGTCTTCCAATAAGTACCAGAAAGTTTGTTGAGTAGTGGTCAAAAAAGCTTCAAAACTTGGATCTTGAATGACCTAAGTACTAGGTCCTGCAGGTGATTTTCCTTTGGCTTTTCCTGTAAAATATTAATGCAACATCTGTAAGCAATGCTTAGTGAGTTTATAGATTTTCAATATCAACATGCGTGTCAAGCGGAGTCATTAGTCTTAGCGTGATATGTCTTGGCTGCCGCTACAGCCCTCATGATTGAGATATAGTATCATAAGATCGGATGATGTTCAAGCCACACTCACGCTTAAATCGTGGGGATCAACCACATACTGGGCTAGCTACCAGTAAGTCAATATGGCGGAACATCGGAGGTCATTACCAATTCATAAGAACTGATGAAATAGCCGGGTCTAGAACAATAGACCATAAGGGCTAGTCAAGCTGAATCAATCTATCAAATGTCTGATCAATGATGGAAGCATATGTCTTAGAAGTCATGATAGCAATGAATCATAAAGCAAAATCTGAAGCAATATTAAATGCAATATGAAAAGATAATCAAATAGCTATCATGATCCACTCGGCAACACCCAACCATGGTGTGCACAGGTCTCAATCCAGCTGATAAATGAATGTCAATAAATCTAACAGCAACAATATATCTCAACCGGATTTTATGCATGTTCAATCTGAATATCTATAACTCACAGATCTGATCTTTGTCAAACAGATATAAAATCTGCCACCTGAGTTATCTCAGGATTTTATCTTTGTCAATTCTGTAATCTGTCAATCAATTCTCTGACCCGCTTTTAAGTCTTTAAATCTTTGTTCAGATATTAACTGAACCTGTCCAGAATTATATCACATAAATCTTATGTCAATATCATCATCATTATGATGAAGTTTTCATCATCTTTTGGTCATAAATTCTTGTATTTTATCTGAGTCTGATATCTGATAACTTGTCTTATCAATGCTATTATCTATTATAAGTTCATATGCTTTTAAATTTTGATGCAATTCTATATATTTCAAAATACATGAATTTCTATTTATTTGACAATTATATATATATATATATATAAATATATATATATATATATATCACATACACACATGCACATGTAATTATACATATATATTACCGAGAATTCATGGAATTAATCATGGTTTCAGTATACTCATGTGATGGTTTCAGTATATATATATATATATATATATATATATATATATATATATATATATATATATATATATATATATATATATATATATATATATATATATATATGTAAAAAGTTTCGGAAGTTTTGTGTGGGTTTCAATACTATACCGAAACCTTAAAGGTTTCGGTATAAGTTTCAGTAAATTATGGTTTCTATACCCATTATGTATATGTTTCAGTACTTTAGGAGGGTTTCGGTATATTATATATAGCTTCTGTATTGTTTCTGTAACATATTTCTTGGTTTCGGTATGTATACCGAAACCTTTTAGGTTTCGGTATCATCCTCAACTCCATAAATGGTCTCGGTAGTTGGTTTTTATAGGAAAGTTTCGGTATCTCCTTGGGTAGTCTCGGTACCTAGTACCGAAACCTCAAGGTTTCGGTACCCCCTTTGTGGGTCTCGGCTTCCATACATAACACACTCAAACTCACACACATATGGTTTCGGTATTGTGGTAGTACCGAAACCTTATGGTTTCGGTACCCACAACTTGGGTTTCGGTACTTTGCAAAAACACACACACACAGATCAGTTTTTTGTCAAGAACACGAGTTTTTTTCACCAAAATTCCGATTTCTTCCATATTTTGATGATCTAATCCAAATTCTTTGTTTCTATATCATCTACTAACTTAAATTCACCATAATCTACTAAAATTTCTTACATGCAACCAAGAATTTCATAATTTAATTCCTTTATTTCGGTTTTTACATAAGAACCGAACCAAACATTGAATAATTTGGAAAATTACCTTAAATTCTTGACAATTGATGATGATTGTTGTTGCTTGATATTTGCTTCAAATCTTATTGTATCAATTTTGATTTGTTGGTGAAGGTTGAAGATGATGATGATGAACCGTGTGTTTGTAGAGAGAGAGTAGAGAGAGAATGTTTTTAAGATTAATGATCATGAATGATCATTATTTAAGTTTATATATATATTTCATTTATCATTTTGAGTATTTAACCCATTAAACTTTTGTAACAAAATTATATTATTTATTTTAAAATTACATATTACATGATCGACAAAAGTTAGGTTGTTACAAGAGAGCATCAAAATCTATTTTTTTTTTTTGCAAATGAGACAAACTTTTCGTTTGGTGGGGGGGAGTGGAGTGGGGGGTTCGGGGGGTTCGGGGGGGGGATTGGGAGGGAACAACTCTCGGGGAGGGAACAACTCTCCGTTTTTTTTTATGGAATTGAAAATCTCATTTCTCACCATTTCTTTACGTGCGGAGGAGAAATGAAAATAGAGAAACTGAATTGATTTATTTCTCACTAATTAATTCTCAGCCTTAAACAAACAAGGGAATTGTTTCCAGTTCCATTTCTCAGTCTCCAGTTCTCAGTACCGAACACCCCCTTAGTCTTTTAATGAATTCATTTCATCATTTCATCTTCAAAACACAAAAGCTCTCACTCTCTCTCTAAGAACTCTGCTGGAATTCGAAAACTTGAAAAGAAAATTCGTGGATTAGAAGTAATTATATCAAGAATCAAGTGGAATTAAGGTAAGATAATTAATTTTTAAGCTTGGGGCTTATTTTTTAGAGTTGAAAAATTCGGATTTTAATATGATGGATTTATGGTTGCATGTGTGTTACTCAAGTTGGAAAACATCAATTGAAGATCATAGAAGCTTCAGAAACAAGAATCGTCAGTTGAAACATCCAAAAAGGTAAGAAATCTGAACTTTTTGTAAGTTTTGTGTTCTTGAGAAAAATACAATATTTTGGACAAATCTGCACGAATTAACATGCCTCTGATGGGGAAAATGAGTTAGAAACACCCTAAATATGTTAATATAACATTCCTATGGATAACATGTTGTTAGAAATGTGTTTGGCGAATTTTTACTTGAAAACCCGTAGTTGCGACTTGCACGGTGAGTCGCCGAGAACACCATGAACAATCGTGAAAAAAAATTTATAAGTGTGAGACCTGACTCATAATAGATCCGAATTTGGATGGGACCCGAATTCGGATGGACCCAAAACTTGGATGAATCATATCTCGGGTCAAGGTATTTGCGGGTTGAATCTCTGGTACAATCGAAATCCGGTCGAGATCCAAAATTCGGATCTCGACTCGGCAAGTCATACCAGCCGACTTGGCGAGTCGACCACAGTTCACGCGAATTTCGGATGTGGTTTAAAGGACCCGAATTTCTAGTTTTATTATCAAACATTCGGTATATTTTTGGTATTATATTAAGGTATATAATGATGGTTATTTGGGCATAATAACAAACCAAATAATGGATTTTAAACGTGATTTCGGATGACGATTCCGAAGGTTTGACACTTTAAATTGTGAAAGTTAATAAGAGTTTTGATGACTCAATCATTGATGATATTTTTACATGGAAAATGTAACAGGTCCCTTGTGTTGTTGTTTAACACACAGTGGGTACTTTATAAATTCCGGATGAAAGCCCGAAGAGAAATAATAATAACTGAAGTTACATAACGCACCCACTATGAGTACTTAGTATTGTATATGTCTAATTTTATTTATTGTCAGTTGTTGTTCATTGAGGCATATTGATTAATTTCGTTTGGCATTCTACTAACCGGCGTTTGTGTTTATGCACATTGTTGCTTGTTGCATGTCCGTATTCTTTGTTGTATATCATCTGATGGGCTTGCGAGCCATAACTGGTAAATCGATGCTACCGTGGCTATATGTCCTGGATCTAATCCCTCCGAGATTTTGATGGGCAGGTGTAGCACCTTAATGGTAATTATCGCCTCAATTGAATGTTTGATTTCGTGCAATGGCACGATGGAGCTGCAGCTCGTTTCCGTACTTCGTGTACAAAGAGAGTATATAGTGTTTGTTTCCAGTGTTACTCTTGTGTGCTGCATAAATATCTATAGAATTTATAATCTTTGTACTCACTAAGTTTTGCTTACCCCGTAGTTGATCACATTTTTACAGGAAAAGGAAAATCCGCTGCCGGACCTTCTAGCTAGGTCGTTATTGAAGTCTTTTGAGGACCACTACTACTCAGTCGGTAACTGAAACCTGGGAGCAATGTTGTAATATATTTGAGATGTTGTAATAATTCATTGAGTATGTAGACTTAGACTGGATCCTTGTAGCACCGTAGAGTGTTTGATACTTGTACCTTAATTATGTACTTTATTTTTCCCGTATTGTACTAAGTATTCAGATCATCGTGTAATGTTTTATGTATGGTGATTAATCCTAGGTGTTGTGAATGTGGTTATTATGGAAAGGGTGTCACAGCGTATGGTATCAGAGTAGTAGTTTGAGATTCAAGTGTCCGTGAGGTCTTGGTCTCAAACATAGGTGATGACATGTAATGATTATAAGTAATGATCTGAACTAAGATAGGTTATAATCTAGTAGTTATAGGGAACTGACTTTCATACGGGATAATAGGTGGTGTCTTTATATAAATGACATGTTTACTAAACAAGTTATATGTTTTAAATTTCAGAACATGTCTAGAGAAGGAATGACACCACAAGAAACAAAGGAAATGATGTTAGCCATGATGGCTGAGCAAAACAAGATGATTCAAGAACAATTTCAGGCTCGAAATGAGACTGAAGCCAAGAGAAGGGAGGATAAGAGAAAGAATAAGTAGAAAGATGGTAACAACGATGACAATCAAGATGACAACACTGGGTCATCTAATAAGCCTAAAGGTTGTCGATTTAAGGATTTTAAGGGAAATGTCGCAGTGGAATTTAATGGATTGGGAGACGCCAGCCGCATTGGAATGGATAACGGCAACCGAACGAACATTCTGAATCAAAGATTGTACTGATAAGGACATGGTTAGGTTTGCTACTGCTATGTTCACCAAAGATGCAGTCATGTGGTGGAACTCTATTGTGAATGCTTTTACACTGGAGAAGGTTTCTGTGGTGACATGAGCTGAGTTCACTAAAGTATTTACTCAGCAATATTGTCCGGCTGATGAGCGTCGAAGACTGGAAGCAAAATTTATGACTCTGATGCAGAGGACTAAGTCAGTGTCCCAATATGCAGTTGAATTTACGAGGCTGAGTTTGTTTGCGCCTCATCAGGTGGATACTGAGTAAAGGAAGGTGACCAGATTTGAGGCTGATCTTGACTTGGAAATCAGGAAGGTCATGAGCAACGTCCGCTACCCTACACTTGCTGGCTTACTGGAGGCTGCCAGAAATGTTGAGCGAATATTGATTATGTCTGGGTATGTTATTGGGTCTGCTGTCGTGTCTGCTAATCTTACACAGCTGTCACCGCCGAAGCGCCAACGTGAGGGAGGATACTCGGGTTCTTCTCGCTCGTCACAATACTCACCACAACAATCCTACCGTCGACCATCTAGTTCGTCCAATCGGGCTCGTGCGTACTCCATCAACACGGAGACGCAATATTGTAACAAATGTCATCTGGAACACTTCGGCAAGTGCATTAATGGACGCGCTTGTTTCTGTTGTGGAGAGTTGGGTCATTTCCAAAACGAGTGCCCACAGAAAGCTGATGTCTGCCATAAGTGTGGTGCATGGGGGCATTATAGTAGAAATTGTAGAAAGGGTGCTCCAGTTGCTGCTCCATCTTTGACACGATCTTCTGGAGTATCAAGTGGTGGTTCAGTCAACCGTCGAAACCAACCACAAAGGGTACCTGCTCGTGCTTTTCAAATAACCACGGAAGAGGCTAAGGAAAACCCGGAGGTGGTTACGGGTATGTTCATTGTTAATTCTATGCTTGCACGAGTTCTATTTGATTCGGGTGCCAATCGGTCTTTTGTGTCTACTATTTTTACTCAACAACTATCGATGCCACTGTCTAAGTTATCTACTATACTTTACATTGAAACCGCTGGTAACACTTTAGTCAAAGTAGATCACGTATATCGTAACTACACTTTAGTGATTGAAGATGTAGTCTTCAATCTTAACTTAATCCCGATAGAGTTCAGCGAGTTCGATGTAATTGTCGGAATGGACTGGTTGATAGAAAATGAAGCTCATATAGTTTGTAGAAAGCGAATGATAAAGATAACTACACCGGAGGGGCGAGAGATCTGTATATATGGGGATATGAGAAGTGGGGATTCGTGCTTGTTGACGATTGTTAAAGCTTGAAATTTGGTTGCTAAGGGCTGTGATGCTTACTTGGCATATGCTATTGATGCCAAGGCTGAGAAGAAAACTGTGGCCAATGTGTCTGTTGTCTCTGAATTCCCGGATGTGTTTTCGAAAGACTTGTCTGGTGTGCCACCTGAAAGACAAGTGGAATTTCCTATTGAATTGATCCCTGGAGCTGCTCCTATAGCTCGTTCTCCATATCACCTTGCTCCTACAAAAATGCAAGAAATGATGAAACAACTTCAAGAGTTATTGGACAAAGGCTTCATTCGACCGAGTTCATCTCCGTGGAGAGCGCCGATATTATTTGTGAAAAAGAAGGATGTCACAATGAGAATGTGCATTGATTACCGTGAGCTGAACAAGTTAACCATAAAGAATAAGTATCTGCTGCCAAGGATTGATGACTTATTCCATCAGTTACATGGGGCAAGTGTATTTTCTAAGATTGACTTGTGGTCGGGATACCATCAGTTGAAGGTTCGAGATGAAGACGTACCGAAAACAACATTTAGGACTCGATATGGGCATTACAAGTTTCTGGTTATGCCTTTTGAGTTAACCAATGCTCCGGCCGTATTTATGGATCTTATGAACAGAGTATGTAGACCGATGTTAGACAAATCGGTGATTGTATTTAGTGATGACATGCTGGTCTACTCTAAGCCAGAAGCCGAGCATGCCATTCATTTAAGGGAGTTGTTGGAACTGTTAAGAAAGGAAAGGTTGTATGCAAAATTTCTCAAAATATGAGTTTTGGCTGCAACAGGTTCAGTTTTTGCTACACGTAAATCTGGAGCTGGGATTTCGGTGGATCCAGCCAAAGTAGAAGCTATAAGGAATTGGGAATTGCCTCGTTCTGCTACAGAAATAAGAAGTTTTCTTGGATTGACAGGGTATTATAGAATATTTATAAAAGACTTCTTAAAGATTGCAGTTCCTCTGACTGCATTGACAAAGAAAAATGAACCGTTTGTGTGGGAAGCTGAACAACGGGAGGCATTTGAGATTTTAAAGAAAACGTTAAGCGAAGCACCAATACTTGCCCTACCAAAGAGTAATGAAGACTTTGTGGTTTACACGGACGCGTCGAGGCTGGGATTAGGCGTTGTACTGATGCAACATGAGAAAGTTATTGCATACGCCTCGAGACAACTAAAGCAGCATGAGAAATATTACTCAACTCAGGATCTGGAGTTGACAGCTGTCACATTTGCTTTAAAGTTATGGAGACACTATCTGTACGGAACTAAGTGTCAACTTTATACGGACCATAAGAGTTTAAAGTACATATTCATCCAGAAAGAACTTAACATGAGACAACGTAGGTCTATGGAACTGATTAAAGACTACGATTGTGAGATACTCTATCATCCTGGCAAGGCCAATGTGGTAGCCGATGTTTTAAGCCGTAAAACATATTCTAAAGATAGTTGCTACATGATGACTTCGACAATGTTAACTTCCACGATTATTGATGATGTAAAAGCCGCTCAAGTGGAAGCTTTTAAAGAGGAAAACATTGATGCCGAGGATATAAGAGTACAGAAGAAGATTATGGAAACGAGTTAATATGGTCTGAAGGGTGTATATGAGAGGATCTGGCTGCCAAAGTTTGGGGGCATAAGAAAAGTGATCATTGAGGAAGCGCACCAGTCTAAGTTTTCTGTACATCCAGGTAGCACAAATATGTAAATTGAACTGAAAGCTGACTTTTGGTGGCCCGGATTTGAAAAGGACATTGGTCAGTATGTTTAAAAGATGACTTGCCGGTTGGTGAAAGCTGACATCAACAGTCATATGGTTTGCAACTAGTTCCCATTCCCGAATGGAAGTGGGAGCATATTACAATGGATTTCGTCACCAAGTTGCCAAAGACTAGGCGCCAACACGATGCAGTATGGGTGATTGTTGACAGGTTGACTAAGTCTGCACACTTTATTCCGATTAGAGAAAGTTATTCATTAGAAAGATTGGCTCAGATCTATATGAATGAGATTATATATAGACATGGAGTTCCAAAGTCTATAGTATCTGATCGAGATAATCGCTTTACCTCCAACTTCTGGTCGGCTTTGCAAGAAGGATTGTGAACGAGAATAGCAATGAGTACGACCTATCGTCCACAAAACGATGGCCAAAGTGAAAGGACTATACTTACACTTGAAGACATGATGCGGTCTTGCATTTTGGATCTTGGTGGTAACTGGGACGATCATTTACCGTTAATAGAGTTCTCATAAAATAAAAATTACCACACAACGATCAAGAAAGCACCGTTTGAGGCATTATATGGAAGAAGATGTAGGAATCCTACATGTTGGAGAAAATTGGGAGAAACTCCGATTGTTGGGCCGGCATTGCTACAAGAGACTAATGAGAATATACATCTAATACGATAGAATATGAAAGCGGCCCAGGATCAACAGAAAAGTTATCACGATAGGAGGCACAAACCTATCTGATTTTAAGTGGATGATTGGGTGTATCTGAAGGTATCACCTATGAAGGGTGTTACCCGTTTTGTAAAAAGAGGCAAACTAGCTCCGAGATTTGTAGGTCCTTTTAAGATAATAGAAAAGGTTGGAAATGAATCTTACTATTTGGAGTTGCCTGAAGAGATGTCATGCATACATCCAGTGTTTCATCTGGGAAATCTTAGAAATGAAGATTAGGCTGATCACACTGAGCTACAAATCGATGAAAGGCTCTGATACGTGGAAGAGTCGGCGTGTGTGTTGGATACTAAAGTTCAGAAGCTAAGGATCAAAGAGATAGAAATTGTGCTTATACGTTGGAAGCATCACAAAGGAGCAAATCATACATGGGAAACCAAGACAGATATGTTGAAGAAATATCCGCGCTTGTTTGAAGCTAAGTAACTTCGAGGACGAAGTTCAAGCGTGGTGCAGCCCATGCTGTAACATCCTCGGAATTAAAATATTGTAATTGGGATTAATTAGTTTAAATTTTGAACTTAATATAATCAAGTTGGGTTATGAATGAATATTTATGTATTTGGAAATTCAAAGTTGGTTGCGTTGTTAAGAAATTAAGAAATTCTAGAATTTCAATTTATTAAGTAAGTATAATTAATTATAAGTGTTAGTGTTAATAAAATAAAGATGGAAATCTTTATTTAAAGATATCAGATAAGTGGAGGGGCTATATGTGTCAATAGCCGGAAGTAGTGTAACAACCTAGCTTTCACTTGAACTTAATTATCTGATTTTGAGCCAATAATGTAATTTGAATTGTAATTTAATTGAGCTATGAAATATTTAATTAAGATAAGTTATATTAGAAATGATAAAAATGAAGATAAGTTAGTTAACTAAAAAGAATTAGATGTTGAGGGATCAAAAGTGACAAATTCATAAAGTTGAAAATAAAAAGACATAAAGTCTTTTAATTCCTCATTATCACACAATTAAAAGATTTCTACTCTCTCTCCTCTTTTCTTCTCCCAATCTCCAAAATTGATCAAAGAGTTCATAAATTGTGTAATTAATTGAAGCTTTGAAGTCAAGTGAAGGTTACAAACAACATTAAACATCATCAACCAAGAACATTCAAGGTAATATTTAGATTAATTTCGAAATTTTATGAGTTTTGGTTCGGTTTTTCTAAAAACCGAAACCTATGATTAAAACATGATATTTGTGTATTGCATGTGTGAATTTTTAGTATATAATCATAAATCTAAGTTAATAGAAGTCATAGAAACACAATTTGTGGGTTGGATCATATAAATAAAGAAGAAATATGAATTTTTATAAAACTAAGAGTTCTTGACAAAAAGAAAAGATCTTGAATGATTTTGATAAATTTATGATGTTTTTGATAGGGAAAATGATATAAAAACAACCCAATAATGATAATATAACATATTATTAAGTTGCATGTTAATGAAAATAAGTTTTGCGAATTTTCATGTAAAACCATTATGAATATGACTTAGAACACCAAGAACAATTCTGGGAAATTAAGGAGATGTAGGATACGAATTCGGTTGAACCGAATTCGGATGAAGCCCCATTTCGGACCCACCCTAAATTCGGATGGTGCCTTTTCGGATCTATTTCGGATGATGCACCCAAATTCGGATTACTCATTTTCGGATGAAAGGTGGTCCGAACTCGGATGACCCGAGTTCGGATGGTGTAATTCGGATATTGCCATTTCGGTTCAGCCCGGTCCGAATCCGGTTGACCCATTTCGGATATGTCCGAATCCGGGTGCTTGATCCGGATTGGTCCGAATCCGAATGACCAATCTGGATGGTCCGAATTTAATGGATCCGAATCCGAGCATTTTATTTTGATATTTTAACATCACAAATAAATACTATTTTATAAATACAAGAACCATGAATTTATGATTTTAACGATTAAAGATTTATAAAGCATATATATATATATATATATATATATATATATATCTTTTAAAGATTTAAAGAAACAAAGAAAAGGAACTAATAAATTATTGATGAGTTATCAGTAATCAGAATCAGATAAAATAATGATTTATAAGCTAAAAAAAACTAATGATATGATACGATAATTATTCTGGACAGGTTCAGTTAAATCCTGAACACAGATTTAAAGATATTGAAAGTGGGTCACTGATTAGAAAAGAAAAGCCAGAGATCAGATAGATCAAGATTAAAGATAAATCCTGGGACAACTCAGGTGGTGGATATAAATCTGCTTGATAAAGACCAAGAACCTATGAGTTATAGATATTCAGTTTTGCATGCTAGACTTCCGTTTGAGACATATTGTTGATGATAGATTATTTGACATTCATGAATGCTCAGCTGGATTGTGACCTGTGCACACCATGGTTCGGTGATGCCCTGTGGATCATGATAGCTATTTGACTTATCTTTTCGCATGACATTGTACTTACTATTCATTTCAGATATTGCTATGAGTTTATTGCTATCATGACCTCGATGATTTAGGCTTTCATTATTTCTCGCATCTTTGACATACTGATTCAGCTTAGCATGATTAGCCTTGTTGGTCTATTGTTCTAGACCATGCTACTTCACCAGAACTATTGAACTTGGTATAGACACTCCGATGTTCCCCCATGAAGACCGCTGGTAGCTAGCCCAGCATAAGTGGATAGCTTCCACTAAAAGCGTGAGCGTGGGCTGAACATCATCCAATTCTAAGAATTCTATGTCTCAATCATGAGTGGCTGTAGCGGCAGTCCAGACATATCACGCTTTGACCCATGATCCGCTTGATTATTGCATGTAATCTGAAAATCTATATTCTCACTAAGCCATGCTTACAGTTGCTATTTAACCTTTTTACAGGAAAAGATAAAGGAAAGTCACCTGCTGGACCTAGTTCTTAGGTCTTACAAGATCAAGATTGAAGTATTCTATAGACCACTACTCAACAAACCCTTCGGTACTGATTGGCAGATGATAATTGTGGTGGTCTGGGTAGACTTGTTTTGATTGTATGATTGATATCGTGTTGAATGATGTGGGACCTAGACTCTGAGGACTGTCCCGTAAGGGAAGGTCTTCACAAGTAGTGAAATAAAAGACTCTTAGTCTTTTAGTGAATTCATTTCATCATTTCATCTTCAAAACACACAAGCTCTCACACTCTCTCTAAGAATTCTGCTGGAATTCGAAAACTTGAAAGGAAATTCGTGGATTTGAAGTAATT
Source organism: Centrapalus pauciflorus (assembly GCA_020465985.1). NCBI lineage: Eukaryota > Viridiplantae > Streptophyta > Magnoliopsida > Asterales > Asteraceae > Centrapalus > Centrapalus pauciflorus. Next base: position 104,918 of record JAANYP010001781.1, read on the forward strand.
ATATCAAGAATCAAGTGGAATTAAGGTAAGATAATTATTTTTAAGCTTGGGGCTTATTTTGAGAGTTGAAAATGAAAATTCGGATTTTAATCTGATGGATTTATGGTTGCATGTGTGTTATTCAAGTTGGAAACATCAATTAAAGATCATAGAAGCTTCAGAAACAAGAATCGTCCTTTGAAACATCCAAAAAGGTAAGAAATCTGAACTTTTGTAACTTTTGTGTCCTTGAGAAAAATCCAATATTTTGGACAAATCTGGACGAATGTTTTGGATGGGGAAAAATGAGTTAAAAACACCCTAAATATGTTAATATAACATTCCTATGGATTGCATGTTGTTAGAAATGTGTTTGGCGAATTTTTACTTGAAAACCCGTAGCTGCGACTTGCAACCTGCAGGTCGACTCGGCGAATCACAGGGGGTGACTCGGCGAGTCACCAAGAACACCATGAACAATCGTGAAAAAGTTTATAAGTGTGAGACCCGACTCGTGTTAAATCCGAATTCGGATGGACCCAAAACTCGGATAAATCATATCTCGGGTCAAGGTATTTGCGGGTTGAATCTCGAGTACAATCGAAATCCGGCCGAGATCCGAAATTCGGATCACGACTCGGCGAGTCATACCAGCCGACTCACCGAGTCGGCCACAACGCGAATTTCGGATGTGGGTTAAAGGACCCGAATTTCTTGTTTTATAATCAAACATTTGGGATATTTTTGGTATTATATTAAAGTATATAATGATGGTTATTTGGGCATAATAACAAACCAAAAAATGGATTTTAAACGTGATTTCGGATGACGATTCCGAAGGTTTGACACTTTAAATTGTGAAAGTTAATAAGAGTTTAACGACTCAATCATTGATGGTACTTTTACATAAAAAATGTAACAGGTCTCTTGTGGTGTTATTTAACACACAATTGGGTACTTTGTAAATTCCAGTTGAAACCCCGAAGAGAAATAATAATAACTGAAGTTACATAATGCACTCACTGTGAGTACTTAGGATTGTATATGTCTACTTTTATTTATTGTTAGTTGTTGTTCATTGAGGCATGTTGATTCATTTCGTTTGCCATTCTACTAACCGGCGTTTGTGTTGATACACAATGTTGCTTGTTTTATGTCCGTATTCTTTGTTGTGCATCATCTCATGGGCTTGCGAGCCATAATTGGTAAATTGATGCTATCGTGGCTATATGACCTGGAGCTGATCCTTCCGAGGTCCTGATGGGAAGGTGTAGCATCCCCGATGGTAATTATCGCCTCAATTGAATGTGTGATTCCGTGCAATGGCACGATGGAGTTGCGGCTCGTTTCCGTACTTCGTGTACGAAGAGAGTGTACGACGTTTGTTGTCGATGTTACTATTGTGTGTTGCATAAATATCTTTAGAATGTATAATCTATGTACTCACTAAGCTTTGATTACCCCGTAGTTGCTCACATTCTTACAGGAAAAGAAAAATCTGATGTCGGACCTTCTAGCTAGGTCGTTATTGAAGTCTTTTGAGGACCACTAGTACTCAATCGGTAACTGAAACATGGGAGCAATGTTGTAATATATTTGGGATGTTGTAATAATTCATTGAGTATGTAGACTTAGACTGGATTCTTGTAGCATCGTAGAGTGTTTGATACTTGTACCTTAATTATGTATTTTCTTTTTTCCGTATTGTACTAAGTATTCTGATCATTGTGTATGGTATTATGTATGGTGATTAATCATGGGTGTTGGAACATCTCGAATTGATTCTGTGTGGTGATTATATTGATGTTCGAAAGTATCAATTTTGCTTATACAATACTCTGCACCATCCCCTAATTTCTTCGTCTGGTTGGTTTTTTTTACAATCAACAATTCGATTCTTCGTTGAACAATTGGTTGTTGTCTATTTCGAACTCCTTCATGTATTTGTATTGTTTTTGTGTTGTCTCGTGTCTGTATCGATTTGATTGTTTATGTTATATTCTGCTCATATTCGGAATTGCATTCTATATTGTTTATGTTATATATTTTCATATTCGAAATTTCATTCTATATGTTAACTTAACCTTAAATTATATATATGGAGTTCAATCAGTATCAAGATCTTGAGCTTTTGTATATGCACCAGCTTCAACAACAAAATTGACTAGGAACAAGACGCAGAAACTTGCATATGCCTTGTGGACTCCAAAACTTAGCAATATGACTAACAGATTTAGAAACTTACGTAAATTATTCTAAGGACAAGTGAGGGTGGCTTTGTGATACCATGAGGACCTCGAGACTTAATTGTCTCGGGATACGCAGCAGTGAGGAGGACAGACAGAAAGTTTTAAACGCAGCAGCAGGTAGGGACTTAGTTGGATAGCCTCTGAGATTTTGCCTGGTGATGGACACCAAGACTTTTATGCATTTAATAGGTATGTTTGTGCATAAGGATAAGATGCCGAGACCTTTAAATCTCACGGTGGGGTTGCTACAACTGATAAAGAATGGACAGACAAACAAAGCTTCAGGCATCAGCAAAATGGTCAAAGAACACTACTAGAACACGACTTGGCTTTTGGCCAAAAGCTCTCGACCCTTTGGCAATGCCTTTTGGCCCCTGGCCAAGACCTTTAGAATGATTGGGAAATATGAAGAGGCCAAAATCAACGCATCTAAACGTGAATGTCTTTTCCGATGTTGCAATAAACATCCGTTACATGATTTGAGGAATTGCCCTGAGAAAAAAAGGATTAACAGTGGCACACACATTAGTTTGGTTTCTTTCTGTTTTTGTTTTACAAACATTCTCGTTTTTATATGCACCATCATTGTTCATGTTACCTTTTGAATGTTTAATATTTTCTCATAATTTTTGTTATATGTGTTGCTAAATTGAATGTGTTTACTGTTTCTGTTTGAAGACATTTAAGGCAACCATAATTTAGGATTACAGGACCCTTGGAAATGCTAGATTATAAACACTCTTTTATTTCATTTAAATGTCATGTTTATATAAAACACAATGTAAAAAAAACTGTATGCAGTCCTTGAATGTGACAAACAAATCAATTTTTCACTTTCTCAATACACATACCATATTCTATGGGGTGTTTTCATAAATGGACCTATCAAAATTTTATTACTACTTTTCATCACTATTACAGTTTTATAGCTTTGCAATTTATATTACTACTTATCCTCATTTTTTTATATTCAAAAGTCCATCAAAATTATTCTCTCCATGTATATTTATGTTTTCATCAGGTCGGTTGCAATATCTTATACTATGCAAAACCAGGTTTACTCATTCAAATACATACGCAGATTTTCTTAAATTTTTTACTTTTCTTATCTACTATCCAATTGGTCTTGATATCTAAGATTGTTGGATTTGCAATTAATCAAATATTAGGAATTTTACACATCAGTGCAGCTCCTCACCCACAAGAATCACCGCATCATTACACATCTATCATGATATGCAACATTCTTGCTGGATTAGCCCCTTATAATGGACTCTAAAGCAATGGCCTAAATGTTGAATGTTCTTATTCTTTTTATAACCCAACCCTTACCCTTTGCATACGTTGCTAATTATTTGATTTACTTATTAAGAATGTTCATGCATGTCTTGAATTCACACATTTCATTTATTGGGTCATTGACATTATAACATTAAAAATGAAACACACGATCTCCATATGCATCAACCACATCATTCAAATACCAAATGGAGCTTCTAGTAACACCAATATCTTCAATACTTCGTATAATAATCCTATTTTACATTAACTCGGTGCCAATAGAAAAACAAAAAAAAAAAATATGATTTTGCCTCATGATGAACAAACAGATAGGTTTAAAGCAACACGGTATATGAAACAACACCCTCCACATGATGATATACATCCATTTTCTTTTACTGGTTTTGAAATCACTAAACACCTGTATTTGCAGCAGGCAACAACAGGAATATATGCATATGTAAGAATACCCTACACCTGTTGATATACTTACATTTGCTTTTGTTGGTTCTGAAATCACCAAACTCCTGTATCTGCACCAGCTGCAATAGCATCAACATATGTAACAATAGTCTACACCATCAGCTACAGCAACTGCAACAACATCAACATACTAATTTTCCCTTTTATGATCACAAAATCCTGTTATATACTTGGTATACCAACCAGTTGATTAAACATATGAACCACATAGTTTTGAATCTAAATTTTTCTTGATATCATCAGTTATGTTGCACCATCATCCATCTTGTAGTAAACCCATTATTAGTTATACCTTAAATATCATAACATCATCGAAGATTTCATTCATTTTAGTGTACACCATTCAGTTGTTTTCAATCAGATTGCAATTACACAAACATGAATTTCCATGTCTATTGCATATACACATTGTATATTTGTATCCCCAGGGCAGCCTTGATTGCCTGGTAGAGGTATAGGTACCTGCGTTTTTATGTGCCAATCCAAAAAACCCTGCATTCTTATGTTATACTCTTCCTATATCTCTTTGTATTGATACTTAGGCCTCGTTTGTTTTTTAAGTGATTAGACGTCTAATGTCTTATTACATCTGTTTTATAAAGAAATGATGTTAAATTTCTATTGACCGAATCAGAGATTAGAGAGAATTAAGATATTAGACATTAAATCAAACAAGGCCTTACTTTATGCAGATCCTATCTCTGTGTCAACCCAATATAATTTCACTAACTACTGTTCACCAAATTTTATTGATATACAAAATTTACAACACTCTTTCCATTCAAATTTACAACCTTTTCACGGTTATTATAGCCAGTAGGAGCATCAACTTATTAAGTTATATATATATGGAGTTCAACCAGTATCAAATCTTGAGCTTTTGTATATGCACCAGCTGCAATAGCAACAATGACTAGGAACAAGACGCAGAAAGTTGAATATGCCTAGTGCACTCCAAAACTTAGCAATATGACTAAGGGACTTAGAAACTTATGGAAACTATTAAGGACAATTGAGGGGTAGCTATGTGATACCATGAGGACTTCGAGACTTAATCGTCTCAGGATGCGCAGCAGTAAGGAGAACAGACAGAAAGCTTTAAACGCAGCAACAGGTTGGGACTTAGTTGGATAGACAACAATGTTTCCATTCAAATTTACAACCTTTTCACGGCTATTATAGCGAGTCGGTGCATCACCTCATTAAATTTCTTGCTACTCTTACTATAACGAACAGATCAGATACAACAATTTTCACTCTTTATGTATTCTACTCTTACTATAAAGTCAAATAAAATTAACAAAATCAAATCACCGATTGCAACTGATACTCGAATATACATTTAATTTAAACTACCTAATTCAAATCACCGATTGTAACTGATACTCGTTTTCAACCCCTCTGATGGTTCGCATGTTTATCTGATTTTCCAACCGATGGTATGAACCCTAGCCGTATCGATTTCTTGATTTTTGTTCCATCCTCTGTGCCGTTTAATATAGATTGTGAACTGCAGATAATTTCAAATCTCCATGATTAATCGTTTTCTCCCTGCAATTCCGCCGGTGGTTGCAACTTGCGACCCATATAACTGATCAATCTTATTCTGAATTAAGTTATGCCAATATTGCCCCTGAACATTTGTTTTATAAATGCCACGTAATTTCACCAAACCTGCTGATGTGTTTTAATCTAATTGGTTCACATTGTTTACAATTATAATATTGTAAACAATAGATCCTAACCCCCACACACACACACACACATATATATATATAGGGAGAGGTTCTTTTAAGAACCTTAAAGATGGTGAGAACCTAGGAACCTTTTAGAGCCCTTGGATCAAAAGGGTATTTACGGAATAAAAAATATTTTCTTTCTCTCTCCACCTTTTTTATTATATGCCATATCTTTTTCACTTTCTCTCTCTTACTTTTTTTTTCATTTTCATATTATACTTTCTTTCATTAGAATTGATTTTAATATTAAAAAAACGTTTTTTATAAAAAAATAATTTTTTTTCTATATAAAAAATTATTTAATTGCTAAAAAATTAATGTATTCTATATAGAAATATTAGTGTATATAGAATGTTATATAATTCTATATCTTTTTATGTAGATTAACATTACTATTCATGATCTTTGTAGAATGTTATGTTTCTTATATATTTTATACAAATCTATGTCTTTTTTGTAGATCACCATTACTATTCATTGTGTTTTTGGTATATTTTATATCAGTTGCATACCAAGTGTTCGATAAAATGTCTAAATGAAATCTTATTTTTTTTGTTTCAATGTGTTTTTGGTATATTTTATCATTTAATCTACGTAGAATATATGATACTTGACATTCTACACGACATTCTACCTAGATTGCATGACATTCTACGTAGATCGAATGTTATTCTACGTAGATTGCATGTTATTCTACGTAGATTAACAGTTTTATTCTATGTATTTTTTGGTATATTTTATATCAGTTGCATACCAAGTGTTTGATAAAATGTCTAAATGAAATCTTCTTTTTTTGTTTCAATGTGTTTTTGATATATTTTTATCATGTAATCTATGTAGAATATATGATATTTGACATTTTACACGACATTCTACGTAGATTGCATGACATTCTGCGTAGATTGAATGACATTCTACGTAGATTGCATGTCATTCTACGTAGATTGAATGTCATTCTACGTAGATTGCATGACATTCTACGTAAATTGTACATAGAATATGTTCGTCGATACTCTACGTAGATTGCATGTCATTCTACGTAGATTGCATGTCATTCTACGTAGATTGCATGCCATTCTACGTAGAATGAATGCCATTCTACGTAGAATGAATGTCATTCTACGTAGATTGCTTGACATTCTATGTAGAGTATCGACGAACATATTCTATGTACAATCTACGTACATTGGACAGATTCATTTTTCATATTTTATAATTAAAATTATTTGTAAGATATTAGATTTATAATGAATGTAATAGTTATTAGATGTTTTACATGATAATCTATGTTGATTACATGACAATCTACGTAGATTACATGATAATCTACATAGAATATAATACAATACTACTTGTAAAAAATCACACATAATCTATGTAAAATGTTATGTTTCTTATATATTTAATATATTTTTATGTTTCTTATACATTTCTATATCTTTTTATGTAGATTAACATTACTATTCAATGTGTTTTTGATATATTTATCATGTAATAATCTACGTAGAATATATGATAATTGACTTTCTACACGACATTCTACGTAGATTGCATGTCATTCTACGTATATTGCATATCATTCTACGTAGATTGCATGCTATTCTACGTAGATTGAATGTCATTCTACGTAGATTGAATGCCATTCTACGTAGAATGCATGACATTCTACGTAGATTGTACATATAATATGTTCGTCGATACTCTACATAGAATATGACAGATTCATTTTTCATGTTTTATAATGAAATTATTTGTAAGATATTAGATTTATAATGATTGTAATAGTTTTTGGATGTTTTACATGATAATCTACGTAGATTACATGATAATCTACGTAGATTAAATGATAATCTAAATAGAATATATTAGAAGACTACTTGTAAAAAATCACACATAATCTATGTAGAATGTTATGTTTCTTATATATTTCATATATTTTTATGTTTTTTTATACATTTCCATATTTTTTTATGTATACTAACATTATTATTCAATGTCTTTTTTGTATATTTTATATCAGTTGCATACCAAGTGTTTGATAAAATGTCTAAATGAAATCTTTTTTTTGTTTAATGTGTTTTTGATATATTTTATCAGGTAATCTACGTAGAATATATGATATTTGACATTCTACATGACATTCTACGTAGATTGCATGTCATTCTACGTAGAATGCATGACTAACTACGTAGATTGTACATTGAATATGTTCGTTAACATATTCTATACAGAATAAAAATATTCTATATAAACATATAATATTTCTATATAAAATACGTTATTTTTTTAGCAATTAAATAATTTTCTATATAGAAAAAATACATTTTTTTTTATAAAAAACGTTTTTTTACTTTAAAAATCAATTATAATGAAAATGAAAAAAAGGAGAGAGAAAGAGAAAAAGGAGATTTTTTTCTTCCAAAAATACCCTTTTCACACATTTTCAAGATTCTCCACTATCAAAGTTCAAAATAACTTGCCATCCAATATATCAACCATTGATTATCATTAATCCAATGGCCATAAAAGGTTCTTAGGTTCCCACAATTTTTATGGTTTTTAGAAGAACCCTCCCCTATATATATATATATATATATATATATATATATATATATATATATATATATATATATATATATATATATATATATATATATATATATATGTATATATATATAAAATAGAATGTTATATTTTTTTAAAATGATTATTATATTTATATTTTCTTATTTATAGATTAAAAAATAATAGAAATTATATATTTTTAAAAAAAATAATAAATTGATTTATCTTTTATGTTTTTATAATAATAAGTTATATCTATTTTTTCTGATGATATGAAGAGCTGGCACGTGACATTTAGTATTCTCTTTTATTATATTTATAGATTAAAATAATGATATGTATTTATTTATAGATTATAAAATAATAAAAAGTATTTATTTTTTAAAAGAATAATAAATTGATTTATCTTTTATGTTTTTATAATAATAAGTTATATCTATCTATTCTGATCATATGAAGAGTTTACACGTGAGATTTAGTATTCTCCTTTATTATATTTATAGATTAAAATAATGAATTTTATTTTTATTTTTATTTTATTTTAAAAATAAAAATGTTTATTTACTTTTTCTAGTGTTATTGATTAATATTATATTTTTAACATTTCAAATAAAATTTTATTTATTTTATTTTAAATTATATAATCTTTACGATTTATGTTATTTATTATTAGTTTTTTTCTATCCAAATGCAATCTTAATTATTTTATTATTTTATGTCAAATAGTGGATAGTAATTATATATTAATGTTTACATATTAAAAATAATGTATTACATTTATCTTTTATTTTATTTTATTTTAAAATTAATAAAAATGTATTTATCTTTGAAATAGTGAATTTGTATTTATCTTTTATTTTATTTTATTTAAAAAATTATAAAATGCATTTATCTTTTTAAATGAAATGTGGTGATGACAGGTTGCAATTTGTGTTCTCATTTATTATATATATAGATTCTAAAATTTCTAAAGCATAGGATTTTATGCTTACACTAGAATTTTTCAAACCGTTTTGTAATATTTATTAACTAGGATTTTATGCTTACACTGCCACGTGTCGATTCTTGGTGATGACATGTGGCCTCACAAGAAAAGAGTATAGTTACTCTTTTGTTAATATTTATAGATTATTAAGATTTTAGGACTTGAATATGATAGCTTCCAAATAATTACAAATTTTTGTAAATTATACTTTTAAATATGTTGGAGAACTCTATATCTAACATCACAAAAATAGTTGTTGGTACGTGAAATTTTTATATTGGATGTTACCTCCTATTTATATGAGTTGATAAATTTTAATTGGTTTAATATGTCTAGACAAAGTATGTTGTTATCTTACGTTAAAAGCACTCAGTGGAGATATAGTTGGATTGACTCTAAATGAAGTTTAGAAACTATTTTAATGAGTTAAATGATATTAAAGACTTGAACTATTAATTTGGATAAAGATTATTAATAAATGGATATCGTGGATTATACATGTTTATAAAGCTTCGCCTCAAAGAATACATATATATATATATATATATATATATATATATATATATATATATATATATATATATATATATATATATATATATATATATATATATATATATATATATATATATATATAGATTTAGGTTCAAGTGAGTACCACCTCTAATGCAGCGCACCAGAAGGTACCACCCTTAAAAGTAATTTTTTTGAAATTTTTTTTCATGAACATGTTCTAATTAACATTACACAGATCATATGTGAATTTCACGCAAATCCGAGCACTCTAAGTGCATGAAAACACGCACCACATAAATGCACGTTCACATACATTCAAAATTATGTAAGTGTGTGTTCACATCATTTTTTAGGAGCTAGGAGATGTGAATGTATGTGAAATTTATATATGTTCTTCATAATGTTAATTAAAACATGTTTATGAAAAAAAATTTTAAAAAAAGTTTTTTTAAAGCTGGTACCTTCCGGTGCGCTGCATAAGGGTGGTACTCTCTCGAACCATAATCTATATAGATTTATATATATATATATAGGGATAAGATCAATTGTGAACAAGTTATTCGTTGTGAACATTGTGAACAAATAAAAAGATACATATAATCATTCATATATATCAACAAGTGTTTGTAACATGATTCATATGATTCAAAAGGTTCATAGAAGTGTTTACAACAAGATTCAGAACATTCAAAAGCTTCATAGTAGTTTTTACAACAAGGTGCATAAGATTCATAAGATTGAACAAATTCATAGAATTCAATAAAATCCATAGGATCCAATAACATTCATAGGTTAATAGAAGGGTTCGGTAGTATTTTTAACAAGATTCATAAGATTCAAAGCTATTTTATGGTTGTTCACAATGTTACAAAAAATAAAATGTTCACAAAAGATCTTTAGTCTCTCTCTCTCTCTCTCTCTCTCTCTCTCTCTCTCTCTCTCTCTATATATATATATATATATATATATATATATATATATATATATATATATATATATATAATGAGAACCTAGGAACCATTTGTATCCTTTAGATCAAAAAGATCTATAACTGAAAATAGGAAAATGACATTTTTGTAATTATTTAAACTTTTGATAGTGAAAAATTTTGAAAAGATTTGCAAATGATATTTTAGGAAGAAAAAAAATCATTTTTTTCTCTTTCACTCACTTTCTTTTTTTCATTTTTAATCTTTTTTTCCACTCCTTCATGAGAATTGACTTTTTAAATAAAAAAAAGTTTTTTTATAAACAAAAATGTCTTTTTTTATATAGAAAATTATTATACTGCTAAAAATTTAACATATTCTATATAGAAATATATGTAGAATATTAATAGATCCCATATATATTTGTAGATTAACATCACTATTCATAATCTATGTGGATAGTTGTGTTTTCTATACATTTCGTATATTCTATATGAAATAAATTAACTGTTACAACAATAACAATATTCTATATTGAATGATATGTATGTTATATAGATACAACGATAACAAATAAATTATTGAATGTATTCTATATAGATTATTATGTATTCTATGTAAAATATTGCGTATTCTATGTAGAAATACACCAAAAATATAATTTTTAACAAATTAACTGGTGAAAGTATTCTATGTAGATTATCATCTATTCTATGTAGAGTGTTATGTATTCAATATAGATACAACAATAACAAATTAAATAGTACAACAATAACAATATATTGTACATTGATATAAACTATCTACAATCAACTTTGTATAGAATACTATTGTTTAATATAAAGTATTATATATCCTATATAAATATACAAACCAAATCTACATTGAATATATAAAGTTGCAGAATCATCAAATACAAATCCATTAGGAACCAGAATCTCTGACGAACCGATGAACGTAATCTTTGTAGAATATCAAAAAAAATTTGTAGGGTATCATGTGTTCTGTGTAGAGTATCGCGTGATCTATATAGAATATCACAGAAGAACTGAAATATAAAAAGAGAAGATATCATTTAGACATTTTATTAAACACTTGATATGCAACTTATACAAAATACACAAAAAATACAGTTTTAAACAAAAAAAATATTCAAATCTTGTGCATCATATACAAAAATCTTTTTAACAAAAAACACATATATAAGTATAACACCTCATATTCAAATACTTTCCACAGATTATTTATTCTATATAGATACAACAATAACAAATTAACTAGTACAACAATAACAATAATCTACATAGATACAAACTAGCTACAAGTCAATTCTGTATAAAATACTATTTGTTCTATATAGTGTATCATATATTTTAAATTAAAATACAAACCAAATCTACATAGAATACATAAAGACGCAGAACCATAAAAAACAAAACCATTAGGAACCAGAAAACCCGACAGACAAATAAACATAATCTATGCAGAATATCATGTGTTCTATGTAGAGTATTTAATAATCTATGTAGAACATCATGTAATATATAGAATATCGCAGATGAACTGAAACAGAAAAAAAAATTTCATTTAGACATTTTATCAAACATTTTCTATGCAACTTACACAAAATACACCAAAAACACAATTTAAAAAAAACATTCAAATCTTGTGAATCATATGCAAAAAAAAAAGAATTTTTTTAACAAAAAACATATATCTAACTATTACATTATTTTAGATATAAAATCTTACAAAGGATCTTCATTTTCTTGACCATCAGACTTCTAAATCATCATTTCTTGACCGTCGGACTTCCAAATCTTGAGATATATAAATGAGAAAAGAAAGAGAGCATGATGACGACAGTAGGTAGTGGCGTCGGTTGGTGGCAGTGGTTGTGGTGGTTCCAGATCTTGAGAGGGAGGGAGGAGGGAGAGAAATGAAGGCTGGAACTTTTGAGATTGAAAATAAAATGATAGTATGTTAGGGAGGGAAGGAAGGATGACTCGTGGTTTTTAGGGTTTAATGGTTGGAGAGATAAATTTCATTTTTTCCAAAATACCCTTAGGTTCTGAAGTTCTCATGAATATTTAGGTTCTTAAAAGAACCCTTATATATATATATATATATATATATATATATATATATATATATATATATATATGTGTGTGTGTGTGTGTGTGTGTGTGTGTGTGTGTATCAACCTAGTTTTAGCGTTTCTGTATTTGATTTAATAATGTAATTAAATTACATTATTTGTATTGTAATTGAATTAAGTAATGGAAATTATTTAATTAAGTTAAATTATATGTTAGTGATGATAAAATAAAGATGGAATCATTATTTAAAGAAAACGGATGTGGAAGGACTAAAAGTGACAAAATCTGAAAGTTGTGAAATAAAAGACCTCAAGTCTTTCATTTCACCATTTTCATCATTTCTCATCTTCAATCTCTCTCTCTCTCTCTCTCTCTCTCTCTCTCTCTCTCTCTCTCTCTCTCTCTCTCTCTCTCTCTCTCTCTCTCTCTCTACAATCTGGTGGAAATCAAAATTTGGGAGAGAAATTTGTGGGTTTATCTGATAATTATCAAGAATCAAGTGGAAATTTAGGTAAGAAACTAATTTCCAAGCTTAAGTTTTTATTTTGAGAGTTTGAAAAAATCTGAGTAATTGATGTTGCATGTACGTAATATCAGTTGGAAATCATCAATTGAAATTCCCTGAAGCTTCAGAATCGAAAATCGTTGGTTAAATCGTCCAAATAGGTAAGAAATCTGACTTTTTATAAAGTTTTGTGTTCTTGAGAAAAAATCACTATTTTAGACAAATGTGAGTGATTTAACATGTTTATGATGGGGAAAATAGCGTATAAACACCCCAATAAAGTTAATATAACATAAAATTGAATTGTGTGTACTTAAAAATGTGTTTGGAGAATTTTTGGGTAAAAACATGTAGCTGCGACATGCTGACCTGCATGTCGACTCGACGAGTCGCATGAGGTGACTCGGCGAGTCGCCAAGAACACCAAGAACATCTGGAAAATTTCGAAGTGTTGAATCCGAACTCGGATGGAACCTGAATTTCGAATGGGACCCGACTTCGGATCGACCCGAAACTCGGATGGGTCAATCTTGGGTCGAACTATTGATGGGTCGTTTCGGATGCATGCGAAATCCGGCCAAGATCCGTATTTCGGACCTCGACTCGGTGAGTCGGTCCCAGATGATGCGAAATTCGGTTGAGGGTTAAAGGACCCGAAATTCTGGTTAATAAACAAACTTTTGGGGTATCTTTTGTGACACTTTAAAACATATAATTTGATGTCAATACATGCACATATAATTAAAATATAAAAGTTTATGAGTTATCGGAATCAGGTCAATTAAAGTTTAAAGCTTACGTTCTTTCAAATGATCGATAAACTCTGGACAGGTTCAGAATTATCTGAATAAAGTATTAAAGTTTAAAAGTAACTGAAAGTGGGTCAAAGTTTGTAAAGTCAAGCCAAAGTCCAGAAAGTCAAAGATTAAATTCTGAGATAACTCAGGTGGTGGAGAAATCCGCCTGATAAAGTCAACAACTCAGTCTAAATTCAGTAAAGCCTGTGAGTTATAGATTTCAGTTTTACATGTTTGATTCCGGGGACATATTGTTGTTGATAGTTTATTTTGGCATTCATTTATGCTCAGCTGGATTGTGACCTGTGCTCACCATGGTTCGGTGATGCCCAGTGGATCATGATAACTAATGGATATATCATCTACACATTATAGTTATAGTTCATTTCAGTTATTAATACTAGTTGATATTGCTATCATGACTCTGTTTATTATGTTTTTCATCATTATTCGCACCTTTGATGTATTGATTTCAGCTTAGCATCTAGACTTTGCTATGTCATCTAGTTCTATTGAACTTGGTTGTTAATTACTCCGATGCTCCCCCCACGATGTTTACTGGTAGCTAGCCCAGTATTGAGTGGATAGCTTCCGCTAAAAGCGTGAGCGTGGCCTGGACATCATCCTACTCTTATAAACTATGTCTCAATCTTGCGTGGCTGTGGCGGCAGTCAAGTTATATCACGCTTTTTACCCACATTCTGCCTTGTTGTAATTAGGCTGGGGTGTAAATGAACCGAGCTACTCGTGAGCTACTCGAGCTCGACTCGTTAAAAACTCGAAAAAAGCTCGAGTTAAACGAGCTCGAGCCTCAATTCGAGCTCGCTTAATAAACGAGCTCTAGCCCGAGCTTCACAAATCGAGCTCGCGAGCCTAAATGAGCTTAAACGAGCCTATATATAAATATATTTTAAATTAATAAATATATAATATATAGATTAAATTAATAAAAATAAAATTTATATATATAATATATAAAAGATTATATAAATATTAATTAAAAAATTAAAATATATAATAAACGAGTCGAGCCCGAGCCGAGCCTAAGCTTGGAAAACTATTCACGGGTCGAGCTCGAGCTTTACATACAGAGCTCGAAACGAGCCGAGCTCGAGCTCGAGCCTGGTACTTTTAAACGAGTCGAGCTCGAGCTTAAACGGGCTCGGGCTCGGCTTGGCTCGTTTACACCCCTAGTTGTAATGCATGTAATCTGATAAATCTATAATCTCACTAAGCATTGCTTATAGTTGCTGTTAAATTTTTATACAGGAAAATACAAAGGAAAAGCACCTGTCGGGACCTAGTTCTTAGGTCTTCCAAGATCGAGTTGAAGTTTTTCGTAGACCACTACTCAACAACCTTTTTGGTACAGATTTGAAGATGATAATTGTGATGGTCTGGGTAGATTTGCTTTGATCGCATGATGATATGTATTAGACTAGTTTGTGCCCTTTATAAGTTTAATTTGAACACTGTAACTCTGTACTAAAATTGTATTAAACTTAATCCTAATGTTTGTACTGTAATTCAAATTTCTGCAACTTAATTACTCTATCTTAGTTATGATTGATATTGTATTGCATATTGGTGGGACCTAGACGCTGAGGACTGCCCCGTAAGGGGTGGTCTTCACACACACACACACACAGATATATATATATATATATATATATATATATATATATATATATATGTGTGTGTGTGTGTGTGTGTGTGTGTGTGTGTGTAGTGTGGGAGAGCGTTATATGTCTACTTCTTCATTCTCAACTCTAAGCAAAGGTGTGTTTGTGTGGTGAGCATAGAGAGAAGATAAAAGAAGATGGCAACCATCATCATCTTCTTGAAGGTCCCTATTATCACTAGGGGTGGAATGGATCTTGTACTGGTATTGACATGTTCCGAATTATTTTGAGGCATAATATTAATATCGAATATCGAACCGATTATAGAATTACGGTATCGTTACGAGTATTTTCCGGACAAGTTAGATACGATTTTTTATTTATCACACAAAGCTAATATGAATATAATATCAAACCAATAAACAAATTTAATATCAAAGCAAATAAATAAAGTTAAAATCAAACCAACAAATAAAGTTAATACCAAAACCAAATATGAATGCTAACATCAAAACCAATAAACAAAGTTAATATCAAAACCGACAAAGAAAGTTAATCATCTGTAAATATACATATCGGTGCAAGTTCAATATATATTTAACTCTCAATGTGTGTGTGTGTGTAAATTGGTGATAAAAAATAACAAACGCCAATCTTAAATATTTTTTTAATTGTCCTATATAGGTACCGAACCGGGTGGTACAAAAAAAATTTTGAGACATAATATTAGTACCGAGTACTAAACATATTATAGAATTTCGGTACCAATACAGTTTAGTCTCAGTATAATACTGGTTCGGTTTCAGAAAATCGGCAAAAAAATCTGACCTCTACTTGTTAACTTCATCATATTAGACTCAAATTCAACGAGAATATCATCACCATGGTTAGTTAAGTTATACTGGTTCGGTTTCAGAAAATCGGAAAAAAAAAAATCTGACCTCTACTTGTTAACTTCATCATATTAGACTCAAATTCAACGAGAAAATCATCACCACGGTTAGTTAAGTTATGCCAAATGATTTGGAGTTGTTATGTTATGGGTTTGGTATTGTCTAGAGAGTTAATTGGTCCCTAGAGTTGCTGGAAATCGCGGTCAGATGATCTTGGTCGCGATCCAAGGAGTTCAACCGCGATAAAAGAGACATCGTGGTCGTCTTGGCCTGCCCTGTGATCATGACCATAATCTAGTGATCAGGATAGATTACTTATGTTGTTCTAGTTGAGTAATTGAGATAGTATACATGTTCAGTTGAGTTGTACGTGTAGTGTGTATATTTGGTTGAGTTGTAATGGTAAAGTGGTCATAGTATTTGTTGGCAGGAATTCGTAGTAAACTTGAGGAATGGGTGAGGCGATAGTTGATATATTTTGTATCATATGTGTTCTAATTGAGTTATAGTTGTAAAAGGCTGTTTGCGTACTTGCTTGTTAAAGCCTGAAAAGAAGCCAATAAGGCGCAGTTACAGCTACATTAGTCTTGTTATATGTTATCAGGAGGTAGTGGTGATTTAGTACATCGAGCGGGATGCTAGTGGGTGTACTTAGTGAGTATTCTGAGAACTAAATAGATCTCGAGAGGATTCCTTTTTATGTTGATTGCACACATTAGCACATTGTAGAGCATAATGATGTTGTTGAAATGTTGAGTTGAGTAGAGGGTCCTGTTGGGTCATTCCCAACCTAAAGGTCATGACTCATACTAGGAGTGAGCTCGGTACTAGACCGTACCGAACCGGTACCGATCCCGAAAATACCGAAACTGAATTATTAGTTTTGAAAGAACCGAATACCGAACCGTATAGTTTTATATGGTACCGGTTCGGTTCCGAATACCGAATTTTAGCTAATTTAAAAACTGAATACCGAACTGAGAGTACCGAATACCGAATTTTAGCTAATTTAAAAACTGAATACCGAACCGAATATATTAATTCGGTATCGGTCGGTACCGGTACCGGTTCGGGTTCGGGAAATGGTACCCGTCGCTCACCCCTAACTCATACTACTTAGTGTTTTGAGTTAATTCCGGGTTGCTCCCGATGAAGCGTCTACACTGTTGCTTCAGACCGACTAGTTTGGTGACTAAACCATTGCTTCCGGCCTACTAGTTGTTGTTGAGCATGTTGATTATCGTTGTTATGTTGTATACATGTGCTAACTTTGTTGCACGTGACTTTAAAAAGATTTACAGTGTTTATTTGATTACTCACCAACTCGTTGAGTTGACATATACTTATTAAATGTGAATGCAAGTATTTAAACGAATTTTAGGGAGACAGGCGACATCAGTGGAGTTCATCCGCGTTGATCTTGGTTTAGTTGACTACTTCAGTAAGTAACCGGTTTCTTTTGGGTTACGGCGTCCTCGTCGATACTTTGGGATGATTGTATATAAATTAACTTGGCTAAATAGACTAATTAGCAAGGATTGGTATTTGTCTAGTTGTAATGACCTACGGGTCAAGTTGTTTGTTGACTTTTGGGGTAAATTAGCTTATATCTATCTTGTGGTTTGTTGTTGTTATGATGACATAGATAATATGACACATGGTATTTAGCTGTAGAATGTGTTACATTATATACCAAGAAACATATTAATTATATAACAAAATTGCTAACATACCAGTATGACACTTGTTATCATTATAATTGTATTGTTTATATCTATCTTTCGATATAATATTTATTAGCCTCCAAACTATTTGTATTTATGACAGAACTTTTATATTAAAATGTTTATTTAATATATATCTCTATTGTTACTCTGTTATAACTCTTGATGTATTTGTTTTATAAAAATTCAAATATGTAATTATGATCATATTTTATTAACATTTCGATATAAAATTTATTTATCATCCGAACTATGGTTTCGTAAAATTAAATTTTATAAATATATATGTTATTCAACATATAACTGTTTTGTTTTTAGTTATAATAATATATTTAATTTTATACAAAAATTGAACATTGTTTTTATCAATATTTTAATATAATAATTTATTCAACAATTCAACTACTAACTTTAGTGGTATTTTAACATCTTCATCTTGCGAGATCATACAAATATATTACTCAAGTAGTCAAATCAATAAAATTCAAAGCCCACACTTTAAACGACTCTTAGGCCACGCTATATAAAGTATATAAACATTAAAATCATATAAAACAATTAAAATAGTAATCTTTAATTTGTATCTTAAAATATATTTTAGTAATAATCTTTAATTTATTTTTTCAATGGAAGGTTTGTTATACATAATAAAAAATTTATCACACACAATAATTTTATATAAAATGGTTATTTTATCCTTGCTTGTAAAAATTAAAATGTACAGATGATAAAAATATTAATAA
Source organism: Centrapalus pauciflorus (assembly GCA_020465985.1). NCBI lineage: Eukaryota > Viridiplantae > Streptophyta > Magnoliopsida > Asterales > Asteraceae > Centrapalus > Centrapalus pauciflorus. The sequence continues at coordinate 124,027 of JAANYP010001781.1, forward strand.
ATATAAGTCATTTTATATGAAATTATGAAGTAAAATTTTTATTCTGTACAACTCACCCTATTCTGATAACACCTTTATTGATGATGGTAATAATTATATATTTATGCTTCAATTAAGTTGAAATTTATGCAATGATATTTACATCTTTTATCGGTTTATGTAATAAAATCATTTTTAACACAATTTATACAATAACGTTTAAACCTATTATCAAAACATGCAACGACGTTATCTTTTGTTTACCAATTTATGCAACGAATTTATTTTTAACACGGTTATAAAATGACATTTAAACTTGTTACCAAAACGTGCAACAACATTTTCTTTTTTAACCAATCTATGGAACAAAATAATTATTAACACTGTGTTTGAACTTTTTACGAAAACACGTTATATTTAGCCTGCTTAATTATCTGGTAATCTATTGATTTGTTGTACGTCGCCTGTCAACGTTCCTACATTCCTTCATAAAGTGTAAGTTGGGGGTGTAAAGCTATAGCACTTTAATACGACATTTTTTTCCTATAATTTGTTGTAATTTTCTTCATGCATTTTTTAAGAATTTGTTACCTGGTTAAAAAACTGTAAAGACTTAAAAAGGGATTACACGGAGGTAATTGAGTATAACTATGGGATTTTTGAGAATAACTATTGATAATTATTAACTTTCACCGGAAACCTGATCACCGTGGCTTGTGCACAATACATTTTCTCCGTGCACAATAATTCAATATAAATAGACTATTTTACCCTTACTATGTGAGGATAAAATGTAAAACTAATGAAAGTGAATTAATAGTAGATTAATTTATTCATGTGAAATTGTTATGTATGGAAAAAGGGTAAATTACAACTTTCGTCCCTGTGGTTTATTAGTTATTATGGATTGAATCATTTGACTTTAAAAATTACGCTGACAGTCCTTATGGTTAAAGTTTTGTTACGGATATGATCTTTTGTCAATTTAAAATGATCATTTTACCCCTACTTGTTTAATAATTATTATTAATGTTGTTTTTATTGATATTTCTATTATTATTAAATAATAGACTAGCCTAAATACTTAAAAATACTAGCAAAATTAATTTAATATAAAAGACATAAATTTGAATGATAAAATATTAATAAAGGCAAATGCTTAATAATAATTATTAATTAAAAACTAAAAAAAAAAATAACGTTTTGAGTTTATATTTTTACTTTAAAAAATGTAAACCTTTTTTAAATCAAAAAAATAAACGTACACATTGTCAAAAAAGTATTAAAAACTTTTTTGACGATTTTAAAATTTTACATAAACAACTTTTTAACACTTCTAATAAACGTTTAAAAACTTTTTTATAGTTTAAAAATTTTGAAAAAAAATGTCTAAAAACATAAAACATTTTGAAAAGCTTTAATTATTTAGAAAAGTTTAAAATATTTAAACATCTTTTAAAAGTTATTTTTTAATGTTTTTAGAAAAGTTATATAAACTATTAAAAAAAACTTTAAATTTTTTATTGTTCATCAAAATGTTTAATTTTTTTGTTTTATTATTTATGAAAACGTTTATTTTGTTCAACAAAAATCAAAAAGGAAACCTAAAGTTAAAAGACTATTTTGTTTTTAATTATCAAATTGATAAAATAACAATTTATATGTTTTTATAGATGTTTTAATCTTTATTAAAAATCATTTAACGTAAAAATGATAAAAATGAATGCTTAATAATAATAATCTATTTTATGATTTACAAAAGGTTTACATTTTATTTTAAAACATCTAAACTCAAAACGTTATTTTTTAGTTTTTAATTGATAATAATAATTATTCTTATGTCTTTAAAAATATTTTTATAATTTATTTTCATGTGTTCTACACTAAATTAAATTTACTAGTTTTATAAATTATTTTATTATTTTATAATAATAGAAATAATAATAAAATAACATTATAATAATTATTAAACTAGTAAGGGTAAAATGGTCATTTTAAATGGTCAAAAGATCAAATCCGTAACAAAACTTCAACCACAAGGACTCTCAGTGTAATTTTTAAAGTTAAAGGACCCAATCAATAATTTCCAATAAACCACAGGGACGAAATTTGTAATTTTACACCCAAAAAAAATTTTATAGTGTACAAATCATGTCCCAACCCAAGGATTGGATCACCATTTGGTTAAATTTCACACCGTTAAATTTATATTAAACGGTTAATCCTGAATCCTAACAGTTATCTCCGAATTACTTGATGTTTGTCACTTTTTATATCTTCATTGTATTCGAAACCAAGAAACGATTTCTTAAACAAAGATGGAGGACCACGTTCCCACTACCATCTCTAGTTGAGATAAAGCACTAATTAATACAGAATTTGCTACAAACTAGTTGTAATAAAATAGTAAAAAGAGTTGATAATTATTTCATGCAACCTATACTTTATAAAGAATTGAATGTGGTGACATAGATTTTCATGCCTTGTCTCTATAGGTTTTTAGGTGATTTACAATAAATGACTCGATACATATGTGAGTTAAATATTACATATTTTGGTAACAAGTTCAAACGTTACAATACAAACTGTGTAATAATTTTGTTGCATACATTGATGAATAAAGTAAAATGTCATTGCATGTTTTGATGACAAGTTTAAACATTACTGCATAAACCGTGTTAAAGTTAATTTTGTTACATGAATTGATATAAATAGAAAAATGTTGTTGCATAACTATGTGATTAACCCATAACATAACTTACAAAAAAGAAATAGAAAACAAACTAAACACTCAAACCACATCCATAAGAATTTGTTCCAAGATTTGTAGAATTGAAGTTCTTTCAAAGACCGAGTATGTGCTATTATTATCTGGCTTTCGGGTAACAGAAGAGATGTGACAAGGGAAACCTCATTAAAAGGATGATTGAACGATTGAAACTCGATGCTCTCATATAAGATCAACAGCCTAAGATATCCAATGCAGCCCTCTATTCCCAGACTAAGACTGACTTGACGAAAAAAAGTTGTTCTTTTAACGACAGAACACATGTATAGCCTGATCTTACTCTTAATCTACATTTTTGTCCACAATGGGACTCAATCTCCATATCTTTTTTCGGAAAAGCTAAATTTTATTCACCAAAGGAACCCTCAAACTCTCAACCTTAATCTGCATATATTCTTGATTTGAGGAAACAAGCGTAAATATCTTTCCTGGACAATAATGATCACAAACTTCCATACCATGATTTGTTTTACCAGTGATTTTGAGCAAACAAGTCTTAATATCGAAACCAACCAAAGCCAGAACCATAAATTGGTTTTTGGGGGATGGGTCATTGGCTGATGAAAACCCAAATCGGTGAATCATATTTTATTTTCAAGTGCATAAAGTTTTTTTGGCTGGTGCATGGGTTTACAAGGGAGAATGAAGGGGTGTTTGCCAGTGGTCTTGGGAGATCAAAAGGTGTCACAGGGGTGGGGGGAGGGTGGTAGCTGGTAGAGTGTTACCGGAAGCAAACTGAAGGGAAAGCACAGCTAAGGTAATATGTTCTTGAGAAAGCAGGTGCTGTTCCTCTATAGTCTATACGGTACATAGCATATTATTTTCATGAAATATGTAAAAAAGCAAGTGTGGCAATTTTCACGGGATAGAGAATACAAGATGGTTAAGAGTCACAGTATAACTATGAGCTATTGAGCCGCCACAGGAGACGGTGAACCTTAAACCCAACATAATCCTAGTGTAGAAAGTTATTGGCAGATCAGCAAAAGAGTTCTTTAACATTCTTGGAATAAAAAATCTCTACAAGATGCTGTTCGATTTCAATCAAAAGCTAAAAAGCATCCACCCGAGTCCTCGCATAGTAGACAACTAGACAAACAGTAGGAATCTCGTAGTTTTCATGTTTCTTAGCAAATCATTTACTTTAACTAGAATATAATTTCAATCAAGGATCATCAGCATACCATGTTCTCATCAGTGAATAACAGGCTTCAGAGGATGGGCTCTCAGTTCCGACAAGTCCAGGCTGGCATCAAGTTCCTCATCTAATTCCCCGATAATGCTTCTAAAGACAAAAATAAGAATGACTGATCAGTTTGACAAACTACAAATCAACAAATGTAAACTCGTTTTACATGTGTGTATAAAGGGGCATACATGTTATCACCCCTTATAATGTAGAGACCTAATACAAGTTGTTGAACCCCTTCCTGGAAGTTAAACGAATGATCAATATTGCTCAAGTTAAAAAAGAAAATGAATTTAAAGAAAAAAGGTGATTGACTATTTCATCCAGAATGATATTTAAAAAAACCTTGGTGGAATAAACTCTTTCATGAGATTCATCTAAAATGATGTTTGTGGCTTGATCAAAACCTTTTAGAATTCCCTGCATGTGAAAGAGGATAATTATTAGTTAGTCCAACAATGTGTACGCAGAGTCTTGTTACGGTACCATAGTAGTTCCAAAAGAAAACTGAAAACTCACCACTATGTTCCGGCCATCATTTGTGATAACTGAAATGATTTCTGTAAAAGAGATAATTGTTAGATGGAAAGGGGGGAGATGTGGGGTGGAGGAAAGAATATTTCAATAGAGTATACCAATCGAGTAGTCTAAAAAAATCATATTAATGATGTTAGAAATGAAACAAATCTTCCACATACAAAGCCAATAGAAAAGAAGAAACATGCTCAGATAGTCAGATATTGTACTTACGATCGACAACAGTTTCAAGTCCAGGGCCGCCCAACATATTGACAATACTACACTTGAATTCTCTTTGATCCAATACCTTCAATCAACAAAAGACCAGAAAGCAGCAAGTTGTGTGGTGGAGAAGAGAAACATAATTAGTGGCAGTATATAACAACTTCAAACTAACGTTTGTGACTATTTATCAATCACAAAACTAAATGTAAGGATGTAGCTTTGAAAGTGCTCGCATGATAGGTGAACAAATATTTTCAGTTATTAAGCGACTTCCAGGTCTCGTTAAATGCAAGGAATTCATCTTCACACACAGTTCCATGCTAATTAAATCACAAATTGGAGACCGGCTGAACAGAGCCAACGGTTACCAGGTTAGATATCAAACTTTTTGGGTCTTGATTTCATGTTCAAGTTAAATAAGAACAACCAAAAACTAGCAGTTCCACTTTGGCCTGGCTTGTAGCTTGTGAGGGCTTATGGAGTTCTTAAAAGCTTCAGCTAGTTTTTATCCATAAGCTGCATTTTACTGACTTTTATTCTAGGAGCTTATTAAAACCATAAGCTACTTCAAGTAGCTTTTTGTAGAAGTAGCTTAAGCTTATGACAAATAAAATTATCAAAATAACCTTAATTAATTATTATTCTAATTTAGTTTATTTATTTATATGTACTTTTATGTCTTTTCATATTCTCAGCTCTCAGCTACCTTACCAAACATGTTTGTTAATAAATGCTTTAGCTACCATAAGCTCTAGCTCCAACTACAACTACCAGATCCGGGCCATCTGGCTAGTTTTTGCCAAAAAGACCCTATGCGTAATGTGTACCTGTATGCATCTTAGCACACTGCACACTGTAGTGTTGCAGCTTAACCCTATCGTCTGAGAATATAGCATGCTGCTTACCAAAAAGGCATTCCTTTTATGCCCATATTTCATCCATAAAAACTTAGTAATCTATAATCTACACTATCACATACTAAAGAAAATTGGGTACTTCTAATTTGTTCTTGAATGAAGGCTACGGCCATGTAATCAAATATACATATTTCTCTACAAGCCACGATCATATCCATCGTTTTTCAATGCATCCAAGACCAAAACAGAGTCATATCTTGAAACTGCTAGCTTCATCCACAGATGGGTTTTACCTTCCAATAAGCAATCATGGAGTGCATATGCCACTTTTAGCCGTATACTTGACAACATTGCATCATTTTACACTAAAGTCTGACTCATATTTTGGGATAGTAATCCTCTTTAAAGCACAAACTAGTCAAAGCAAAGAGAAAGTGGTATGGGGACTTTTATCAAACAGGTAGAATGCATATATAGTTTTACGAGATTTTGCGCAGGAACAATAATTGCTTTTTACATACCTCGTAATTTTAAAGAAAGAAACTAAAATTGGTTGAAGAAACGCTGTTGCCGCTTGCTTCTCTTCACTCTTATTGCTCGAACTCTGCAATGGAGGTTAATCGCTAAAAAAGGACGATCGTCGCACTTCTTATAGCTCAGGAAAACTGCCCAACATTCTTCCAAACTCACGGATTTAGGAAATAGAAAATGTGATGTTTGGTTCCTTTTACTTTAACAAAATGACACTTTGGCCCCTCGTTGTTTAATTCCTTAATAAACAAATAAATATAAAAACGAGTTGTTGAACACCCGCGTGTTGCTGTGCGGGGTCTAAAATATTAATTAAAAAATAAATATAAAATAAATGAACAAAAATATTTTTCAAACAATTCAAATAACGAAACACAACTGAATCAGGATCGAATAGTGAAATTGGAAAACTGATATCAAGAAGAAAGACAAATGAGACTGTTAGTTAATTCTTATCATTGGTTTTCTAGATTTTGTAGTTTTAAATTACAAACAATGTCTTATTAAATTGGATCGGAACCAGAATTAATTAATTAATTATTCATAACCATAATTTGAAGTTTTGTCATTGATTAAGTTTAATCGTCAATTTTAATTTGTTGGTTTTACGATCAAATCAAATAAATTTATAACAGTAATGTCTCTAATACATTGATTAAGGTTTGTTAACGGTATAATAGTAATATTCAATTTTATACATTATCATATTTAATGAAAAAAAATCTAAATATGAAATAGTTACATTTTAATTATAAAACAATCTAATATGTCACCAACTAGACATTTTATGCCAAAAACCTAAAAAGTGATCACAATCAAATAACAAAGTTGAATTGTTTCAGTTTGTTCACCACACAAAACGCAATAATAGCATACTCGAATGCCCTTGCTAATACGTTCAACTCGAGTCGCCAACCCATTAAGACAAGGCCATCAGACGTATTCATTTTGCTAGGCATAAGCGATGTCCAACAAAATTGACGCAACGACAAAGAGGCCATCCATGAATCTTTGGTATTAAAATCACAATATTTTACTGAATTACATCAACTTGCATTATTTCTCAGTTATCTAAAAGAGAGCAATTCAGAATAACACCAGCCAACAAATGATGTAAATGAACAAAATCATCTAAGGCTCTACCACGATGATGAAGTCTTTACTTTCTCTTCCCATTCCACATTTCCACTGCCCATTTTCTATAGTCCATCTTTCACTGACTAAACACTTGTTTAGCTCCAACACAAACACCCCCTTCCTCGGGCGCAAGAATAAATCTTTCAGCCATGTATTTGAGCTACACCAAGAATCTTATCAAAAACTTGTACTTTTGTCCATATCCAGTCCTTTTAGAAATCAATTATGATATAGTAATATTCTTACTTTTAATCTCTTTGCACCCTTTGACTATATTTCCCTAAACCGAGTTTTTAGAATCCAAAAAAAGGATAAACAAACCCTCCTGATTCCCCCAATATAAACTACTTATAAATTTTCTCCAACTATCATCTTCTTCCAACACAAATGAAACATATTTCCTTAATTCAACAAACACGTCACCCAGGATTAACGTAATATAAACACAATCAATACAATCCATAAACTATTAATACAATACACGAAGCATCTGAAATGCATAAGGAAATTAAAATATACACTACATTGCTACGAGGTACAAGTCTAACTTTTAGATACTCGAACTTTTCTTGTAAACAACCATTACAATCCGAAAGGATCCATATTTATTAAATTTACCACAAACAAGTAAGAGCGTCTTCAATAACTTCAAGTAAATAGTGTAGCTAGAAGGTCCAGTTGTAGACTTCTTTTTACCTGAAAACCTGCATATGTAAACTGATTATATTGTAAGTACAGAAATCTCATATTCTACAAGTCTTTATGCATGACGACTTACAATATGCACCCCTTCATATACGAAGTACGGACAAGTAATGAACATACAACTCCCTCGTGCCTTTGCACGAAACAAAGAAATCAATTGAGGCGAAAATTTACCATCGGTGATGTTACTCTTGCCCTTTGGATTTTCGGAGGGATCAACTCCAAATCATATAGCATGAAGCATCGGTAGCATCGTATTATCAAGTGTAGCTTGAAAGACCATCACATATGATACACAACAAAGAATACGAAACGTGTAAAACATGTATGCAAGCAACAATGTGCATCAATTAAACACTAATTAGTAGAGTGTCAAAAGATATGAAACAACGTGTTTCAATGAATTTACTTACTGTTCATAAAACAAATGCAAACATATAAACATGAGTATTTACAGTGGGTGCGTTAAATAAGTTTATTTTCAATATTATTTCTTCTGGGAATTTCAAACGGGTTTCAAGTTTTAGTCAAAACATGTCTTTAATCATCAAAATACCCTAATGTATTTTAAATAACTCTATAAGGGACCTGTCACATCAATTATATGCATTGAATCAGATTTCTTAGATGTTTCCTATTAAACATGATCTGAAGTATGATTACCAGTGATTTGCGCTAGTGTAGTGTTCCAGAAATTCAAACTCCATAAGTTGTGTATGAATCGAGTTCCATAGAAAGCACTAGGGTTGAGCTCGGTTCCAGAACTGCCCAAACTGGACCGAACCCGCGAAAACCAAAAAACAAAAATGCCTAAAACAAAGAATTGAGAACTGCTCAGAAAATAAATCGGTCCGGTTTGGTTCACTTTTAGTTTTTTCCTCACATTTAATAAGAATAATAGAAACCTGGAACGAATCAAACTAAACCCCGCGGAACGAAAACCGAATTAAGGGAATTATAGGAACTGAGAACCAGAACGAAAATAAATGGTCCGATCCAGTTCGATTAGTCCATTTTGATTTTTGATAAAATGAGTTTTTTGCTCATCCTTAGAGAGCACAATTCAGTTTTCAATCTCCACCACCATTTAGCAATGAGAGCTAAAATTAAAGCTCTTGAGCTGTTAATTCCAAAAACTCCATTCTCCATTGGAACTAAGGTATCATTCCAAGCATTTTCTAGAAACTGATCCGCCATCCTAAAAAAATTTACTCATAACACTTTTGAAGTCTGCTTAAAACACTAATAAAAGCCTTATATAAGGCCATGAAATAAGTACCAAAGAGCCCATAACACACATACGTAGCGACATGCGTCCACCGGATGAAAAAAGGGATGTCTTCCACATAGCAAGTTTAACTTTCACTTTCTCATGTAAAGGTTCCCAAAAAGTTTTCGTGTTTGAGTTTTCACCACCCGGAAGTGTTAGGCACAAAAAGGCCTCAGTCAAACCTGTTCTACATCTGAGGGGGAGATTTATAATCAAACCTGTTGATGCATTTGAAGGTTAAATTTAAGGCCTGTTATATGCCTTATTAAAGCCTAAAGATGATTTGCAATATTAGTCTAAAGTTGTTCTATGCGTTGCATGTGTTGCAACTAAGACAGTTTGTCCAAGCTGTTCTGTCTGCTGGACATAAACTGTCTACGCTGCTCTACACTGGTGAGCAGCTTAGGCAATTTTGAAGTGTTCTGTTCTTTGTGAACAGAACCTGTTCTTTGTGAACAGGCTAAACACTTTATGGAATACGTTTCCAAGTCATCATGTATTGTTTTTGACTGCAAGATCAGTTTACAAAGTCGAAGACAAAGTGGAAAACAGAACTGCTCAGCCTGCCCAAGCTGTTCTGTAACATGAAGACAAAATGTTATTTGAAAAAGGGTGACAGACCTTTTTCTTATATCAAAATAGGCCTTTACAAGGAAGAAAGACGCAAAGTTGACATTCCGAAATTAGTTAAAGGCAATGCAACAGTAGACAAAGTAAAAAGACAAAAGTTCTGCACATATGAAGACAAGTCTGCTTTTCAGAAAAGTGCAGAAAAGGTTATGTTGTCTTTTCAACAAGACTTCACCTTTTTCATTCCGTCCAATGAAGATGTTTCTCTTAGATCCTCTGAGTGAGTATAAAAGGAAGCTTCTAAGGACAGAAAGAAGTGTGAAGAAAGCTAAGTGCTGAAACCAAGATTGAACGTGCAAGTGTGATTTTCATGCATGCAAGCCTTCTGTGTAAATCAGTATCTGTGTGTCTAAGCTGTTTTACATAAGCTGTTCCCTTAAGTCTTGTAAACACAGTGAGTGCTTCTTAGTGAGTGTATTCATTGTATACTAGTTTGAGTTTGTCTTAGA